>JAXCGZ010010136.1:40000-45000 GCA_037179515.1 Halocaridina rubra | reverse complement strand
CGGGACATAACTCAGTCAAAATGTGATAGGGAGGTCCTTGAGAAATATATATATATATATATATATATATATATATATATATATATATATATATATATATATATATATATATATATATATATATATATATATATATATATATGTATATATATATATATATATATATATATATATATATATATATATATATATATATATATATATATATATATATATATATATATATATATATATATATATATATATATATATATATATATATATATATATATATATATATATATATATATATATATATATATATATATATATATATATATATATATATATATATATATATATATATATATATATATATATATATATATATATATATATATATATATATATATATATATATATATATATATATATATATATATATATATATATATATATATATATATATATATATATATATATATATATATATATATATATATATATATATATATATATATATATATATATATATATATATATATATATATATATATATATATATATATATATATATATATATATATATATATATATATATATATATATATATATATATATATATATATATATATATATATATATATATATATATATATATATATATATATATATATATATATATATATATATATATATATATATATATATATATATATATATATATATATATATATATATATATATATATATATATATATATATATATATATATATATATATATATATATATATATATATATATATATATATATATATATATATATATATATATATATATATATATATATATATATATATATATATATATATATATATATATATATATATATATATATATATATATATATATATATATATATATATATATATATATATATATATATATATATATATATATATATATATATATATATATATATATATATATATATATATATATATATATATATATATATATATATATATATATATATATATATATATATATATATATATATATATATATATATATATATATATATATATATATATATATATATATATATATATATATATATATATATATATATATATATATATATATATATATATATATATATATATATATATATATATATATATATATATATATATATATATATATATATATATATATATATATATATATATATATATATATATATATATATATATATATATATATATATATATATATATATATATATATATATATATATATATATATATATATATATATATATATATATATATATATATATATATATATATATATATATATATATATATATATATATATATATATATATATATATATATATATATATATATATATATATATATATATATATATATATATATATATATATATATATATATATATATATATATATATATATATATATATATATATATATATATATATATATATATATATATATATATATATATATATATATATATATATATATATATATATATATATATATATATATATATATATATATATATATATATATATATATATATATATATATATATATATATATATATATATATATATATATATATATATATATATATATATATATATATATATATATATATATATATATATATATATATATATATATATATATATATATATATATATATATATATATATATATATATATAGTTATACAAAAAATGATATCATCATAACTAATCTGATAAGGGGGAAAACTGTACTTTTGATAAAACTGTTATATAGGTAAAGCTATCAACTTAATGACTCCAATACTTATGAGAAACTTTCTAAAAATCCCTTAGTAAATGTTGCTGCCACTTTCAATAAAAATGTTCGGGACATAGCTCAGTCAAAATGTGATAGGGAGGTCCTTGAGAAATTTAAAGTTATTAATCCTCAACTCCCGTATTTTTATGGCTTGCCCAAAACCCATAAGGAAAATATTCCTCTGCGTCCTATTGTTTCATGCCGCGACTCTTTCACTTCAAAACTTGCTAAATGGTTAGCCAGCTTACTATCCCCATATCTAGGTAAATTTTCCCAAGCGCACCTAAAGCATTCAGAGGATTTCATTCAGAGATTTAGGTTATCCAATGTTCCAATGAATGGGGTTAAATTACTCAGTCTTGATGTAGAATCACTTTTTACAAATGTCCCAATAGATTCTGTACTTAATTTCCTTGCTAAGAAACTTGAAACCTTTAAAAAGGATTTCCCCTTACCCATAGCAAAAATTATCAAATTAATCAGACTCTGCGTGAGTACTAATGTCTTTTCTTTCAATGGCAATTTTTATAGGCAAAAGTTCGGTTGTAGTATGGGAAGTCCTTTGTCTCCAATTTTAGCCAATTTGTATATGGAATATTTTGAAACTGAGCTTCTGAGAGAAATCAAACCTCCCAACATGATTTGGCTGCGCTATGTTGATGACATTTTTAGTTATTGGGATGATGCCTGGGGTACCTTTGACGAATTTGTAGCACAATTAAATAGATTAGTTCCTTCCATTAAATTTAAAGTAGAATGGGAAAATGAAAACCAAATGCCTTTCCTTGATGTCCTCATTGTTAGAGATTCTTTGGGTTACAACTTTAAAGTCTATAGAAAATCCACCCACTCTGCGTCTTATGTGCACTTTTATAGTTATCATGAAGAAAAAGTAAAATTAGGTATAGCTTCGAATTTATTCCTTAGAGCCCTCCGGATTTGCAGCTCTAATTATTTAGAACATGAAATTCAAACGGTTTATTCTCAGCTTGACCAACTTTGTTATCCTCCCTTTTTCTTAGACAAAGCTCTGCAGAAAGCTAAACAGGTTTTTTACAATCCTCACAGGACCCCCAAAGAGAATAATTTCAACAAAATCCTCCTTCCTTTTCACCAAAAGCTAGGCGTCATAAATGATACATTAGGTAAACAGTCCCCATTCACTTTTAACTATCCCACCACTTTAAGAAAAGAATTAGTTAACGTTAGCCAAAACAAAAAAGAAGTTAATGCAGGAGTATACCAAATAAGCTGTAATGATTGCAATAGAGTGTACATAGGACAAACAGGCCGCTCTCTATCCCAGAGAGTCTTAGAACACAAGAGAGCAGTAAGATATAATCAAGAAAATTCGGCTCTTTTTACCCACATCAATGAACATAATCATCGGATTGATTGGAGTGGTGCCACTATGCTATTTAAAAGTACCTGTCAATTCAAACGGAAAATAGTGGAATCTTCCCTCATTGAAATGAAGGACAATTTTAATCTATCTAGGGGGCAATGGACCCCTGACATAATTGATAAAGCCCTCCTGAAGCGCTGCCTCAACGAAGTTATCCCTCAAGATAAACCCCCAACCAGATTGTAGTCGTTATTGTGTATTTTGATTGTATTAGGATTTATATATGTATTTCATTTTGTATGCTCTTGTATATGGGGATGTGTGTACAGATATTGTTACATGTGTATATCTATATGTGCATATTTATTAATATTCTTTTAATTATAAAAATATGTTGGGGGTTATCTTCTTTCAGATCATTTATCATTTTAAGGATTAACATTTTTCTTTGTTAATGGTTTAATGATCTTGGCGGCTTCTTTGTTGAGGATAATTCGTTTGGATTAGACCTGTCCTGTTATCATAAAAATTTTTAATCCCTCAGGTCTCATGAGTCCTTTTGTTTATGTCTCCTCCTTCTTTGTTATTTTTTCTCAGTTGTGCTTGAGAAGGGATCCAGTTAGGATCCGAAATATAGCATTGTTTTATAAGTTTTGTTTCACTGATGGGCTTCCTTACTATATATATATATATATATATATATATATATATATATATATATATATATATATATATATATATATATATATATATATATATATATATATATATATATATATATATATATATATATATATATATATATATATATATATATATATATATATATATATATATATATATATATATATATATATATATATATATATATATATATATATATATATATATATATATATATATATATATATATATATATATATATATATATATATATATATATATATATATATATATATATATATATATATATATATATATATATATATATATATATATATATATATATATATATATATATATATATATATATATATATATATATATATATATATATATATATATATATATATATATATATATATATATATATATATATATATATATATATATATATATATATATATATATATATATATATATATATATATATATATATATATATATATATATATATATATATATATATATATATATATATATATATATATATATATATATATATATATATATATATATATATATATATATATATATATATATATATATATATATATATATATATATATATATATATATATATATATATATATATATATATATATATATATATATATATATATATATATATATATATATATATATATATATATATATATATATATATATATATATATATATATATATATATATATATATATATATATATATATATATATATATATATATATATATATATATATATATATATATATATATATATATATATATATATATATATATATATATATATATATATATATATATATATATATATATATATATATATATATATATATATATATATATATATATATATATATATATATATATATATATATATATATATATATATATATATATATATATATATATATATATATATATATATATATATATATATATATATATATATATATATATATATATATATATATATATATATATATATATATATATATATATATATATATATATATATATATATATATATATATATATATATATATATATATATATATATATATATATATATATATATATATATATATATATATA
>JAXCGZ010010136.1:22500-35000 GCA_037179515.1 Halocaridina rubra | reverse complement strand
AAAGAGCCATCTGAACGAATGATAGGAGGAAAGCTTGAGTTACAGAAGTATTTGAAGTGGTTTTTGGCTAAGGACCAGAGACATTTTCAGTGGGAGAGGAATAAAGGTCATCAACTTTCTTTCTTTAGAAGGAACCCTTAGACCTTCGGATCTTAGCAGTACAGCGATTCCTAGCTACAATAAAATCAAAACGAGTTAAATCAGATTGAGAGGCTTGGTACAGCTGGTGCACCCGATCCCTTGCCTGAATAGCCATGGAGCAGGCATGGTGAAACCAATGATTATGGGGAGAAAAGTTTTTATAGAGGAGAGGATGTAAATTTCCATTCCCGAGGTGATTATCTCGATAAATTTTAGGCTACCCGGTCAGGATTGTGGGACCGAATGCAGTAGCCATCTCATAGGAAGTCAAACAGGAAATTTTCACATTGGGTATGATCAAAGTGCCAAAGCCAGCGCAGAGAAAGAGTGACTGATGCAGTGAAGCGAAAATGGAAGAGATTGATATCAGAGTGGTCAGATTTACCAAGAGAGGAAAGCACTAAATAAGAGTAGCTTGAAGGTTAGAAGCAAGAAATAGGTAAAGAGTAATGGCTGGCTGTTCGTCTCGATCGGGAACACGAGTAGGATGTTTGATAATTTGCTCCGGATTATGAGTAACAGAGAATGAAAGGGTCTCACTTCCTCCCACATCAGTATGAGAAGTATTAAATTACTAACTGTGGTGTACATTGAAGTTTACGATATAGAGAATTTTGGCATGTGGGTGTAAAGATAGCAGGGACTCATGGCAAGAGGACAGATATTTAAAGAAATACACAAAGCTAGTGGAGTTTGGAGAACAGAAGCAAGGGAATATTGTGGTAGTGGAAAGATAGATTTTGAGCCACAAAACATCACAGTCTGGAGATTTGATGTCCATGAGAGTTGCAATAGTAGTGTTAGTGTTGCATTAGGCACAGATCCCACATTTGGAGCAAATACGAGAGTACAGAATATAGTAATGAATTTGAAATGGGTCAGTGAGAGCATATGCTTGTGTATGTATTGTATACAGAGATATATTTGAAATAGTAAAAACTAAATTGAAACTAAAGTAAATTTCAAAAATGCATCTCATATGATGAATAAATCTCATTTACTTTAAGAGCCTCTATATATTATTTTTTTTATGAGTGTGACTCCAGGACAGGTAAAAAACTGCCCTCAACAATAAATTCTTGGGCACGAGAAAACACTAAGGTGAAGGAAAAGAAAATGTTCATGGACAAGGCAGAGATGAGGTAATTATACACAAATGAAAAGGACAGACTGAAAAAAATAGTCAAAGCACTGGGAATCAAGAGATATGGAGGATTAGGCCCTGAGATGACGATAGATCCGCTTTTTGAAGGAAGATAGGTTATATAACTTTAGAAAGACAGAAGGAGGAAGAGAGTTCCAGTGTCTGGAGCTAGACAGGAAGAAACAGTCGCTGCACCAACCAATCCGCGAGCTACAAATCGCCACACAGTACCTGTCAGATGAGGCCCCTTGGCGAGTGTTCATCGGCTTGGTAGTGGGGGAGGGAAGCAACTTACCAACTCATCAGAGCAGCTATAGAAGTAGTAGTGATAGAAAAGAGAAAAATATGATACCTCACGGCGAAGAGAAAGAAAATCCAGATTAGAAGTAAGAGAAGGATCATTAATGAGTCTGTCTGTCTTAGATTCAACCCTATCAAGAAGATAAGCATAAAAAGAAGCACCCCAGATGTGTGAGCAGTAGTCTATGAAGAGAATGGGCGAGATGTTGCACCATCAACAACTACAACTATAAAACAGTTAGAAAGAAAACTGGAAATCTGATAATAGAGAAAAGGGGTAAAGCCATACGCAGGGAGTTTAGCCAACAAAGCTCCATACAAGACTCTTTCTAAAGCTTTAGAGACATCAAGTGGTACTATAAAGGATATTCCATGGTTCCTCAGAGAAGATGACCATACATGAGTAAGATAGGACAGAATGTCACCAGTGGATCTGGTTTTGCAGAAGCAGTAATGGTGATCAGACATAAGTGAGTTTTATTCAAGGAATTTCAAGAGGTGAGGGAGCAAAGTTTTGAAAACTCTAGCAATGGAAGAGATTTGGGCAATAGGTTGGTAGTTTGAAGGAATAAAGCGGGCTCACTTTTTATAAATAGGTTGCACTAGAGGATCCTTTCAAGATGAAGGGTAGTTACTGATTGACAAAATGATGCGAAAGAAGAAGGCAAAACTCGGAAGTCAGTTCATCTGCAAAATCCTTAGGGAATATTGCAGGGACACCACAGGGACCAGATGCTTTGTTCATTTTTAGCAAGCAAAGAATCTTATGAACATTGCTTGAAAAAAGGATAAGGTAGGGTGTAGGTTTAGATAGGGGTAAAGATTGAAGGTACAGATGTGCTGGAATTGTTTATGGAAGAGTTGGCAGAAAAAATGAGAGCCAAAGATATTGGCTTCATCAATAGGTGAGAAAGCTCTAGAACCAGAAACATTTGTCAGTAGGAGAGGAGATAAGGTCATCAACTTTTCTTCTTATAAAGGACGTGTAGACCATTGTATCTGAACAGTACAGCAATTCCTAGCTACAATAAAAGCAGAGCGAGTTAAATCAGAAGGAGAGGCTTGGTATGACCAGTGTGACCGATTCCTGGCCTGAATAGCCCTGGGACATGTACGGTTAAACTAAGGTTTAGGGGGAGAGTAAATTTTCGTAGAGTAGGGGATGTACACCTCCAATTCCGAGGTTATGATCTTGGCAACTTCTAGGGCTACTTTATCAGGGTTGCAGGACTAAAAGCAGTAGTCATCCCATGGAAAGTCAAAGAGGAAGTTACGCAAATCTTCACACTGGGTACACTCAAAGCGCCAAAGGCGGCAATGAATAGGGGGGGATTGGTGGAGGGGGAGTGAAAGTGGAATAGACTGAATTCACAGAGTGGTCAAATTTACTAAGATAGGAAAGTACAAAATAGGTGTAGTTTCGTAGGTTAGATGTATGAAATAACAAACAAAAAACAAACATTTATTTCCAATTTCGTACAGTGGTTATTCTTCTAAAAGTAAAAGTAACTTATAAGTAGACATGTAATTGGGCTAATAAGTAAGAGGGTAATACATACAGTTAAATTGAATGTAGCTTGCATTGAACATAATAATGCTGTAATAAAAATGTAAAAAAAAATAATGTTAATAATAAAGTAGCAATAATAACACTTGATACAGTATCGTTATTGTCGGCATTATCACCATATTTGTTTTCCTTACAATGAGAATAATTAGTTCTTAACTTAGAGAACTGAGAAGTTAATATCAGTTTACATATAGAAAGGCTAGTGTTAAGGGAAATTGCATTAAATCATTAAGTTTAGTTTATGTGTGAGAAGCAACTATTTGTCCAAGAGAAAACTATATAATTTGCCTTTGAAAGCTGTGAAGGAGGATGCATTTTTAGGATGCTCTGGAATACTGTTCTAGAGTGTTGGCCATTTAATAATGATCATCTTTGAACCTGCTTCTGTGTTTGTTCTCTGAATAAAGAGCTCACTACTCTGTCTTGTGTTGGTTCTCCTTATATCCTTGATTGATTTTAAATCAAATAGCCAGCTAGGATAATTATGGTCCAAAATTTTGTATCCAAAAACATAAAAAGCATAAGCGACCTTGTTTTCTGCCCGCAGCCACCCAAGTTTATTGAGAGCTGGTGTGATGTGCTCATATATTCTTATTCCTCACAGGGCAACTTGCGCTGCAAAATTAATAAGCTCTTGTATTCCGTTTATCTGAGTCTTAGTGGTAGTTCCCCAAACAATTGTACAGTAATTAATGTGACTTAGGGCTAGAGATTCAACAACTGTTTTTCGAGTGGTAGTCTCAATATTATCTTTTAAGCGTAAGAAGTACATTAATGTTCCTGTAACCTTTTTGCATACTTTATCTATGTGGGAATCAAACAACATGAGTTATCAAAGTGAATTCCTAGGTTTTGACTGTTTGCTATGTGTAATAATATTGCCGAAAAATTATTTGTTGCGTTTTCTGGAATTTGTGCTTTATGGAACCTTAAACCAATAAACATGCATTTTATATACTTTCGTTAATTTAACCCCAATTTCTTGAAAATAGGTTTTAATTTTTAACAGAGTGATCTCTGCTCTTAAAGTTAGCTCTGGTAGATTATTATTATCACCTCTAAGGAGTAGTTGAATGTCATATGCATATTGTACGACTAGACAGCCAGAAATGAAAGAAGAGAGATCATTTACGAAAATGGAGAAGAGGATAGGACTAAGTACTGATGCCTGTGGAACACCAAATGATACATGTTTTGGCATAGAGATAATGTTGTTAAGACGTATAGACTGTTTGCGATTAGATAGATACTCTCTAAACAAGCTTGGATCAATATTTAGGTTAGTACATTTACTTATAAGAATTTCAGGTTTACACTGTCGAAGGCTTTTAATAAGTCTCATAATACAAGCAGAGAGAATTTTTTCATATCTATATTTTTATAGATGCTATTCCTAACTTGAAGCAGTGCAGATTCCGTCGAGAGTTTCGGTCTGAAACCATGCTGGTTATTAGTTAATAGTCTAATTGACTCTAAATATGACATATGTTGGCATGCAACAATTTTGTCTAATATTTTAGAGAAAATGGGTAGCAGGGAAATGGGACGATAGCTTGTCACATCTTTTCTGTCCCACTTTTTATGCAGAGGTATTGCATGTGATTTTCTCCAAGAGTCAGGTTTCATTTTAGTGACAAAATGGAAGTGTTCATAATAGTTATCATATAAGATACAATCATGGGTAGAATATCTTTGATGAATTGAAAAGCTATACCATCTGGACCATAAGAGCCAGAGTTTCTTAGGCTCTTTATGGTAAGAATTTGGGTAGCACAATCTATAGGATTTATCTTGAAGTATTCTCTTGTGTTTACATTGGAAGAATTGACATTTAAGTAATTACTCATATTCACTGATTTGATGTTTTCTTGTGTTTTCACATATGTATTTTTGCCAATGTTATCAAAATAGTTATTAAAGTTTTCCGCTTTGTCTTCCAACTCTGTAATATTTTCATAACTTTCTGAGGTAGTCTTTTCATTTGGTATCATGCTTCTTATCACTTTCCATGTTGCCGCTGTATCATGTCTAGAGTCATTAAATTGTTTTTTGTAAAAGTCTTTTTTACTTACATTGACGAGAGATCTGACACGTTTCTTTCCTGGCTTATAACGTTCTCGGAGAGTCATATCATATTTACTAATTTTTAGCTCTTTTTGTATATGATTTTTTATTTGCATTGCATTTTCTATGTCATTAGTTAGCCAGGGGGCTGAGGGGCGGGTTATTTTTCTTGTTACAATGTAAACACAACTATTTAATCATTCACAGAAGACTTTTTTTAGAATCTCAACCTTCAAATTGACGTTATCTGTGTTTAAAATGTTATTAAGTACATTTGTGTTGTTGATTAATGCTTCACAAAAGATATCAGGGGAGAAATTTTTTAGACACCGGAATGTCTTTAAGAGAGGCTTTCTTTTGGGCTTGTTTATGTATAGCATAGCAATGTTGAGCTCGAGATCTGCAATTGCGCAGGGAACTACGTCCCAATAGAGTATACTTTCCACTTTATTTGTTATTATCAGACCTATTAGAGTCCTAGAATTAGGGGTTATGCATGTCGGTTTTGTACTATTTGTGTTAACTTTACAGTTCTGATCACCATTTTCAATTTGTTATCTGCTGAGGTCAAGTCATCATTAAAGTCACCAAGAATATATACGGGTTTATGGTGCACACAGATGTTTCTGAACGTTTCTAGCTGATGACTGAATGAACTGGAAGATGCTTTAGGGTGACGGTAAACACACCCTACAATGAAAGATTGAAGTTTCTGATACTGCATAGTGATCCATAATTCTTCGAGCTCTTCAGTTTTTTCTAGACCTGCAGTTATTTCTGATGCACAATGATAATTTCTAACGTAAATACAGACCCCATCCCCTCGGCCATGGTCATTGCGAAGTATTTTAATCTCTCTGATATTCATATATTTATTTTCAGTTGTAGGAGGAAGCCAAGTTTCACTAACACAGAGGATGTCTATGTTGTAGTCTTTTGTTAGTATTATTAGTTCCTCAAAATGAGCGAAAAGGGACTGAGCGTTCACATGTACTAATAATACATTCTTACCTTGTTTCATCAGTGTGGTATCCATAGTCACAGTTGTAGTTTGTTCTTGGGTTTGTCCATTATTTGTTCCGACTGTGTGATTCTGCTGGGAATTGATCATTATAGTGTGTTCTGGGGTTAGCCCATGGATCCTGGTGTCTGTACCTGCCTTTGGATGGGTAACACTGATTCGAGTATGCGCTATGGCATGATCGGGCCTTCCCAAAGTTTGTATTCCTAGGTGAGTGTCTAGGGTTGTAAGAGCCATCTCTCCAGGAGAAGTCTCTTGTGCGTGGACGGCTTTAAGAGAGTTTTGTATTGTGTCTCTTTCTGTAGTCTCGCTGATAGGGGATCGTTTCATAAGCTCTTTGCTGTTTATTCTGGTATGACTGTAGTTTGGGATATTTTGTAGACAACCAAGGTTGTGTCCATTGTTTGCCCCCGCGAAATGGCTGGACAATTGTGCCTGTAGGCCATTGATTCAGTTTGTAAGCCAAATATTCAAATCCTTTCGATATTTGACAATTTGCTGTAGATCATGAGTAATAAAGAAAGCAAGGGTCTCATTTCCTCCCACATCAGTGTGAGAAGATTAAGCCACTCATTGTGGTGGACATTGAAGTTTCCAATATAGAGAACTTCGGCATGAGGGTGAGAACATAGCAAGGACTGATGGCAAGAGGACATATATTCAAAGAAAGACACACAGTGGAGCTTAGAGAACAGTAGTAGAAGTAAAGGAATATAGGTTTTTAGCCAAAGAACACCAAAGTCAGGATATTCAAGGTCCATGAGCCTTGCAATAGAAATGTTAGTATTTCAGTAGGCACAGACCCCAGCTTTGGAACGAACGAAAATACAGGTTATATTGAGAGAGATGAAATGGGTCAGTGAAAGCATGGCTAGACAGCTGGCTTTCATAGAGAAGGGGGAGGTTAGGGAGGGAAGTACCCAAGTGCTGTTCCATAGACAAAAGATTAGTGTTCAGGCCACGAATGTTATAATTGTGAAGAGTGAAAGAAGCAGATCTATCAGGAGATGCAAGGTTAAGGGCATAATCATTACTACCACTGGGCGAGTCTACCCTCAAGCCAGTAGTGGAGTCAACAAGATCCCTGATGATTCTTAGCACCTCTTTATGCCGGGTACTATTGGCCATAAGCTATGGACCTTCCATAAATATAGCAAATATGATGAAAAAAATAGGGTAAAAAGAAACATGTGGGGAGTGTTGTGACTTGTCAAATATAATGGAATAGTAAGAGATGTGTAACGAATACGCCAGAATATTTGGCGTGGATGTAGGCATAAGGATTGACACGTCTTGAAGGAATACTCAACCCAGAGCTGTCTGGACCAGTCATTGATGAATCTGTAATACTCTTAGTCGTAGTATTTCAATGGGCATCTGGTGACATGGCCAGTCTACAAAATACTCGCAGTTATGAGACGTCAAACTAAGATTACAATACTTGAAGAAAAAATAGATTTAATTTGATAAATTAAAAAAAATACATATTATTTCACAACGTTTTATCTGATTATGAGAAAACCTACCATTTATCTGTTAAGTATTTAACGTAAAAGATACTTTCATATGAAAGAAATATATATTTAAATTTCAATCAAAAATTATGTTTGAGTTTATAGGCCACGTGCGTATTAAATTGACCTTAAAATAAAATGAAATTAGACAGCTTAGTAATAGAGCAATGAAAAAGGCATGAATGGGATATCAAAGATTATTGTACTATCATTTATTATATATAATTCAGAAAGGCTTTTGCATGATGCATAAAATAACTGGATTTTTTAACATGTGAAAGCTCTAGACATTGTAAAGCTCTTTAAAGAACCACCTAATATTTTTAGGTAATACTTGCCTCTCCATTATAAGTGTTAGACTGTCCTTTTCAATATTGGTAGCCATACAGGTCTCCCAAGTATTGATAAGTTAATAAAAAAAATATAGAAGATAGGAACATATAGTGTGTGTGTGTGCGTGTGTGTCTGTGTGTCTGTGAGTTTGTTTTAGTGTGTGTGTGTGTGTTTGTGTGTGTGTGTGTGTGTGTGAGAGAGAGAGAGAGAGAGAGAGAGAGAGAGAGAGAGAGAGAGAGAGAGAGAGAGAGAGAGAGAGAGAGAGAGAGAGAGAGAGAGAGAGAGAGATACCCTGTAGATAACTCCAATTTCAGAGATATTTTAATTTCTTATAAATAGCAACAAACGCATTACGGTAACTCCATAATTTCGACAGGAGCGAAATTAATTCCTGTAAGGGAAAAGTGTTGTTGATATGAATTTCAAAGACTTATTTGGGACGTATATCACGTCTTTCAAAAGTGAAAGCAATTTTAATACCTTTCCCAGCAACTTCTCTTTATATGAAATACTTAAAGAGGAAAAGCCTTTAGATGATGTAAATCGATTTTCTATTTCTTGAAAGTCTCAACAAGAACGACCTAAAAAATGGCCTTTTGATACTATATTTTATGAGTTGACAAATCATCAATTTTACCTTCATCGAAATCAGAGATAGTGAAAAATGAATATCCAGACAGCTGTCACGTATCAGCCAATGTACCAGTTGATCATGCTAAGCAGAGAGGAGCTACCGAAGGAAACACATTATCATCCTCTCCATCTTAGAACTCAATTGCCGTCCTTGGAGAGAGAAGCTGCGTGAGAGTCACCTTTGATGAGCTGAACTCGGGAGTTTGTGCATGAGAGCTATTAGTTATATCCATTAAGCCAATGAAGGATGATCTATATGCACTTTATTAAAGATATATTCTAGACTGCCTTCATCATAATACAGATAGGTGGACAGGAGATATGAGAAGCTTCTGTCTTATATATTCTATAAACGGAATAACAAATCACCGCCTTCGTAGACATTTGCCTACTATTGCATTGTTAGATGACATACTTTGGAACAACTAGCCCAGAAGCTCAACTACGCCTCCGTATAAGTCAAACTTACAACTTCACACCTGATACAATGCATAAATATATTTAATAATTGAATAAACATGTTGAAATTATGAAAGAAAGAGACAAACTACAAAATGAAGTAAAACTACAAAGAGATAATATCCCTTTAAGAGAAAAGTTTACAGAGCATAAGAAACAAGTAAAATCATTATTAAGTAACAGTAAGAAACAGTATTACAAAAATGAATTTCAAAACGCTAAAGGCAATATCTCTGATACATGGAAAATTGCTAAAACCATGCTTTCCAATAACTGTAATAAAAGTAGTAACATATCAATTATACCCGATGAGGTAGATGTAAGTGCTAAAGCAGAAGAGTTCAATAATTTTTTCGCTGAAGTGGGGAAAAAAACCTTTGAAAAAACAAAAAAAGAAATAATAAATGAAATCAATAATAGTAATGGTGGTAATAATAATGATGATGGTAGTAGTAATAATAATAGAAATGTTGATAATGGTGTAAATAATAATGATGGTGGTAGTAATGGTAATGATAATAGTGATGATGGTAGCAATAATAATAATAATGTAAATTTGGAAGAACATAGTGCATTCAATAGAAGTACTGATGTCTTTAACCCTACTACAGTAGATTGTAATACAGTAATCTTAGTAATAAAAAATCTGAAAGACTCTAATGCATATGGATCAGATGGAATTTGTTTTCGTTTTATTAGAGATTCATTATTTGTAATAGCTTATTATCTGACGGTAATAATCAATACTTCCATAGTTACCAATATCTACCCAGATTTATGGAAAAATCCCCATGTAATTCCTGGTTTTAAAAATGGAAATCCTGACGACGTCTCTAACTATAGACCAATCTCTTTACTACCAATTTTATCAAAGATACTTGAAAAGATTGTTGCAAATCAGTTAAGTGAGTTTCTTGAAAAAAATAAACTTATTGCAAAAAGTCAACACGGTTTCAGGCCAAAATTATCAACTGAAACTGCCTTATTGAAAATATCAGATGAAATATACAAAAATATAGATAATAAGAAAATATCATTGCTACTACTACTCGATCTTTCTAAAGCTTTTGATAGTGTAAACCATAGTATATTATTAGAAAAATGCAAAAAAATGAACATTGACCCAAGCTGGTTCGAGAACTATTTAAAAAACCGCTACCAGTCAGTCAGAATAAAAGATACAGTTTCAAGTTCCAAGAAGGTATTGTTTGGGGTCCCTCAGGGATCGATCCTAGGACCTATACTTTTTCTAATATATGTAAACGATCTAGTAAAATATTTACCTAACTGTTATGTCATTCAATATGCTGACGATACTCAAATCTTAATTGAAGGAGAAATTAATGATTTAGAAAATATTATTCGTAGAGCAGAAGAAATTTTGTATATGGCTAAACGTTACTTTCTAAAAAATGGTCTGTTACTTAATGAAACTAAAACCCAATCTATTCTTATCGGATCCAGACAATTATTATCAGAAGTTGATGACAATCTTCATATAAATTTTAACGGTAATACCATTAAGCCAATGAACTCGGTAAAGAACCTAGGTGTCTATTTTGACCGTTACATGAATTTTGAAATGCATATAGATGAAATTTATAAAAAAGTAATGGGTACTCTAATATATCTAAATAGGGTAAAAGACTCATTTGAAACATCAACTCGTATAATAATTGTCCAGTCCTTAGCTATGAGTTTAATTAATTACTGTCTCAAAGTTTGGGGATGTACAAATAAGACTCAATTACAAAGAATACAAAAGTTACAAAACTTTGCAGCACGAGTGGCTGTTGGCAATGTAAGAAAATACGAGCACATCTCTCCTGTTTTAAAAGATCTAGAATGGATAAAGATTAGAGATAAATATGTTTTTGATATATGTACCTTTGTTTTTAATATACTAAGAAACAATATTCCTGATTGCTTGTATAATTTTTCCACAGTAAGCTCAGTTACCGGGTTAACTACCCGTCAAGGGGAAGATTTATTAGTACGAAGGTCTAAAACTGATATTGGCTCAAGAGATATAAACATTCGTGGACCTCATTTATATAATCAGCTTCCCAGAGAACTAAAAAATGCTGGTTCAGTGTATACTTTTAAATATAATCTTAAGAAGTTACTCTTAAAGGAAGATTTTACTTGTAAATTTTAATTGTACACCCATATTTGAATACCCAATGTATGTTGGAAATAAAGTATTATTATTATTATTATTATTATTATTATTATTACTCTCTCTCTCTCTCTCTCTCTCTCTCTCTCTCTCTCTCTCTCTCTCTCTCTCTCTCTCTCTCTCTCTCTCTCTCTCTCTCTCTCTCACTCTCTCATATACACATGCGCACGCTCAAACACATAAAAAACACATACACAAGATTTTTTTACGACCTGTGATGAAATTCTGATATAAAAAGCTACAGAACGAATGTCAGGAATGCAGAAAATAAAGTAAAAGATAAAATAGCAACAAACCTTTTAATCCCTTTTTTTTTTGCATTCCTTATATTGGAAATAGAATTTTACGAAGAAAATATCGATAAAACCAGTACAGTACGATATATACCAATGCTTTCATAACCAAGAGGAAAATAAAATAAAGATTTGAAACATTTTGTGAAGGACAGGCTGAAGTCTGAAAGAATTTCCCAGGTGACATAAAAACCAATGAGTAAAATATATAAAATTGCCTGATTCTTAATAGATGTTTTTTTCTTTCTTTCTTTTTTCTTTCTGGCCATGAGTGACTATTGATTTCTCCTTTGATTTCCAACAAGACATTTCCGTCAAATAATTATAAATGACCTTTGGGAATCTTATTGCTGATTTTCCTTCTTTACAAATTTCTCGATTTGGGGCTGCTTTGATTAAAACAAGGAAGTAGAAATATTATTAATAGTATATCATTAGATAAAGAAGAGGGCATTTTCATAATATAAAGAATGCTAATAGTAAGTTCAAGAAAAAATAAGGTAGAATGCAAATTGGACAGATAAACTTAGAAAATCATAAAAGGTTGTAAAAAGACAAAAGCTTATGACACTTCCTTCGATAAGAGTCAAAGTCTGCATGGTTAATATATTCCCTCCATTATTATAGACATATCAGTATGGCACCATTTCTGAACTCAGGGTCTTATGCTTCATACATGCAGTATACAGAGAATGTCGTTGATAAAGTAATTTTTTTTATCATATGTTTTTTCACCGTTTCAATAATTTTCTATTTGGGCAATTATTAGAACATTTTCCTCTCCCGTTGGACTTTAATAGCTATAAGTTAATGAAAAACCCAAAACATTGAATTCTTCTTGTTTTAGAA
>JAXCGZ010010136.1:0-7500 GCA_037179515.1 Halocaridina rubra | reverse complement strand
TAACCATTCCAATGCAGTCACCCCCCCTTCTTTCAACATCTCCGCTCTCACACCATCCATTCCAGGTGCTTTACCTGCTTTCGCTTCATACAATGCCCTTTTCACCTCCTCTCTTGTAATCTGTCTCTCATTTTCATCTCCCATTACTGGCCTTTGAACCCCTCCCACTGCCACTATAGCTGCCTCTCTATCTTCCTCAACATTCAGCAAGCACTCAAAATATTCTGCCCATCTTTTCCTTGCATCGTTCCCTCTTAACATCTGTCCATTCACATCTTTCACTGTCTCTTCCATCCTCGATCCACCCTTCCTTGCTCTCTTCACTTCTTTCCAAAACTTCTTTTTATTCTCCTCATATGACTTACTAAAATCCTGTCCCCACCTAACATTTGCCAACCTCTTCTCTTCCTCTACCTTCCGCTTGGTTTCCACATTTTTCTCCCTATATATTTCATACTTCTCCCTACTTTTACACTGCAGCCATTCCTCAAAAGCCCTCTTTTTCTCTTCCACCTTCATTTTCACCCCTTCATTCCACCACTCGCTGCCCCTCCTCATGCCACCTCCAACAAACCTCTTTCCACACACATCACTTGCATGTCCCACAAAACATTCTTTCATCAACCCCCATTCCTCCCCTAACTCACCAACTTCTCTTTCTTTCACCCTGTCATATGCCACTCTCAACATGTCCTGATATTTCTGTCTCTTCTCTGGCTTTTTCAACTCTTCCACCTTCACTATTTCCCTTCTACATCCCTCCACACTATATCCCCACTCTTTTGCTACTACCACTTTTGCTTCAACCAAAAAATGATCAGACATCCCAGCAGCCACACCCCTGAATACATGTACATCTTTTACTCTACCAATCATGCTCTTTGCTACCAACACATAATCCATCAGTGCTCTTTCTTTCACTCTTCCATTTGCCACTCTCATCCATGTATACTTATTTATTAACATCTTCTTAAATAAACTATTACCTATCACCAACTCTTGCTCCACACACATATCTAACAGTCTCTCGCCACTCTCATTCCCATCTGGTACCCCATACTTTCCTACAACACCTTCTATCTCTCCATCACCCACTCTAGCATTCAAGTCACCCAACACAACTACATAGTTCCTTCTACTCACACCATCCACACATCTAGTTAACTCATTCCAGAATTCATCCCGCTCTTCCTCACTTCTCTCACATCCTGGCCCATACGCACTAACAAAAGCCCAACATTCCCTTCCTATCCTAGCCCTCACCCACATCAGCCTAGATGACACTTCTTTCCATTCCACTACCTGATTTACCATCCATTCACTCAGCAATAATGCCACACCTTCAAACGTTCTCCCCCTTTCAACCCCAGACACCCTACCCGTCACATCACCAAATGCCACTTCTCCTTTACCTTTCATCTTCGTCTCACACAATGCCAATACATCCATCCTCCTCTTACCAAACATATATCCAATCTCACATCTTTTGCTCTCTATCGTACTACAACCACGCACATTTAGACACCCCAAAACTAGAGTTTGGGGAGAAGTAATTCTCCCCTCTACTCCCCTTCTTCTTTGACGTCTCGCAGGAGGTTGACACAAGGAAGGGGATTGCTAGTCCCCCCGCCCCGTCCACTTTTAGTCGCCTTTTACGACACGCAGGGAATACGGTGAGACTATTATTTGATATTGTGCCCACCCCACAGGGCACTGCCCGCCCCACAGGGCACTATATATATATACATATATTTTATATATATATATATATATATATATATATATATATATATATATATATATATATATATATATATATATATATATATATATATATATATATATATATATATGAAAAGCAAGAATATTTGAGGAGACTAAGATGAGAACGAATCAATTTTTATTGGCAACTGTTTTTGAAATATAAGATATATTTCCCTTTCGCCATTTTTCTTCGTTCGCTTTGGGCTAGCAATTATAGTACGGGTGTATGTTTTTAGATATCTTTTTTTTTATAAAATTATTTAATCTTTTCATTTGGCCTCTTATGGTTTTCTTTTTTTATGTTATATATATTTCGTTTTAGAAAAAATATCTCCGTTATCAGATTCTTCTGTAATGAAAGTAAATTTAAAATTTCTATTAAAACATAATTTTCGAAGCGCCTACTGGCATATGCCTAGGTAATATATAGCTTGGTTTTCACAATATCTTGCTGGGGTAAAATTTTCATCCTTCTGAAAATATGCTGATGATTCTTAGATCTACAAAGCAAATGTATTAAAAGAGTGAGACAGCAAAATAAATGAGTAATCTGTTAAATTTTTTTTTATGAGTGTGACACCGGGACAGGCAGAAATTGCCCTCATGAATAAAGGCCTGGGCACGAGAAAATACCAAGACTAAGAAAAATAAAAAGATTAAGGACAAGACAGATTTAAGGAAATGTCACACAAAGGAAAACAACGGAGCGAAAAAAAACAGTCAAAGTACAGAGGACCCAGAGATATGGAGGACTAGGCTCTGAGATGACGATAGATCTACTTTTTGAAGAATGAAAGGTCATAAGAATTAGGAAAGACAGAAGGAGGAGGAGAGTTCCAGATTCTGGAGGTACATTGGAAGAAGCAGTCGCTGCACCAACAATCCGCGAGCTACAAATCTCCACACAGTACCTGTGTGATGAGGCCGCTTGGCTAGTGTTATGCGGCCTCGGCAGTGAGGGAGGGATGCAACTCGCCAACCCATCAGACCAGCGATGGAAGTAGTAGTGATAAAAAAGTGAAAGGGAAAATACCTTACAGCAAAGAGAGAGAGAATTCAGATTAGAAGTAAGAGAAGGATCATTAATGAGTCTGACTGCCTTAGATTCAATCCTCTCAAGAAGATAAGTAAAGGAAGAAGCACCCCAGATGTGTGAGCAGTATTCTAAGCAGGGACAGATAAGACCTTTGTAAATTTTAAGCATCTGCAAAGAGGAAAAGTAATGACGTAAATGAAACAAAACCCCCAATTTTTTGTATGAAGATTTAGAAATTTTGATTATGTGATTCCCCTGTGACATGTTGGAGGCTAAATGGCTTCCTAATATATTAATAGAGTTAAGAGGGTATATTTCATTAGTTTCGAAGACAATAGGGTTATCAGGAGGAGAAGAAGATAAAGAGATAGCCAGAAATTGTGTCTTGGAGGCATTGAATTTAACTAAATTTTGAGTGCCCCACTCAGATACTCTCTGGAAATTGGAGTTAAAAGTACAAGAAAGACTGATACGAGATTGATTACGATTAACAGATGAAGGTTGTGAAGAAAAGGCAGAGGAAAAGTGAAGGGTAGAATCATCAGCAAAGGCATGAAGAAGAGTGAAAGATGGGGATTGTAGAAGATCATTGTTAAAGAGAAAGAAGAGAGCAGGTGAAAGAACAGAGCCCTGTGGAACACCAGTAGTAATAGAGAAAGGGTTAGATGTCGCGCCGTCAACAACTACAGATATAAAAAGATCAGTAAGAAAACTGGAAATAAGAGAACAAAAAGAAGGGGTAAAGCCATAGGCAGGGAATTTTGCCAACAGAGCTTTGTGCCAGACTCTGTCAAAACCCTTATAGATATCAAGGGCGACGATAAAGAATTCCCCATAGGTCCTCAGAGAAGATGATCATAAATAAGTAAGATAGGATAGGAAATCACTAGTGGATTTTGCCTTGCGGAAGGCGTACTGGTGATCGAAGATAAATGAGTTAGATTCAAGGAATTTCAAGAAGTGAGAATAGAGCAAAGTTTTGATAACCTTAGCAATAGAGGAGGTTAGGGTAATAGTTTGGTAGTTTGAAGGAATAGAGATGTCACCCTTCTTAGGAACAGGTTGAACTAGAGCATGCATCCAATATGAAGGATAGATACTGGTTGACAGAATGAGGCGAAAAAGACTGCAAAGTATGGGAGCCAGTTCAACTGCAAACTCCTTAACTAACTTTGCAGGGATACCATCGGGACAAGATGCCTTGTTCGTCTATAGCGAGCGAAGAAGCTTATGAACTTTGCATGAAGAAAGGATAAGGGAGGGCATAGGGTTAGAGAGGGGCAAAGATTGAGGAACAGGTGCCCTGGAATCGTTTATAGAAGATTTGGCAGAAAAATTAGAGCCAAAGAGAGTGGCTTTGTCAGTGGGAGAGCAAGCTATAGAATCATCAGAACGAATGAAAGGGGGAAAGCTTGAGTTACAGAAGTTTTTGGAGAGGTTTTTGGCTAAGGACCAGAAGCATTTGTCAGTGGGAGAGGAGTTAAGGTCATAAATTTTCCTTCTTATAAAGGAAGCCTTAGACCTACGAATCTGAGCAGTACAGAGTTTCAAAGCTATAATAAAAGCAGAGCGAGCTAAATTGGAAGGAGAGGCTTGGTAAGATCTGTGAGCCCGATTCCTAGCCTGGATAGCCAAGGAGCATGCACGGTCAAGCCAAGGTTTAGGGGGAGAGAAAATTCTTGTAGAAGAGGGGATGTACACCTCCATTCCCGCGGTCAGGATCTCAGCAACTTTTAGAGCTACCTGATCAAGGTTGCGGGACCGAAAGCAGTAGCCATCCCCTGGGAAGTCAAAGAGAAAGATAAGCAAATTTTCATGTTTGGTATGCTCGAAGTGCCAAAGGCGGCGCTGAGTAGGAGGGATTGGTGGTGTGGGAGCAAAAGTGGGAGAGACTGAGATCATAGAGTGGTCAGATTTACCAAAAGGGGAAAGCACAGAATAAGAGTAGTTTGAAAGGTTAGAAGTAAAAAATAGGCCAATAGTGTTTGCAGCATGTTCGTGACGATCAGGAACGCGAGTAGGATGTTTGATAATTTGCTCCATGTCGTGAGTAATAGAGAAAGCAAGGGCCTCACTTCCTTCCACATCGGTGTGAGAAGAATGAAGCCACTCACTGTGGTGTCCATTGAAGTCTCCAATGTAGAAACTTCGGCATGTGGGTGAGAATATAACAAGGACTCATGGCACGAGGACAGATATTCAAAGAAAGGCAAACTCGGTGGAGTTTGGAGAACAGTAGCAGAAGCAAAGGAAGATAGTGGTAGGGGAGAGATAGACTTTTAGCCAGAAAACATAAAAGTCAGGAGATTCAAGGTCCATGAGCCTCGCAATAGGAGTATTAGTGTTGCAGTATGAACAGACCCCACCTTTGGAACGAAAATGAGCATACAGATTATAGTTAGAGATTTGAAATGGGTGAGTGGAAGCATGCATAGACAGCTGGGTTTCTGATAGGTGGAGGAGGTTAGGGAGGAAAGTACCTAAGTGCTGTTCCACAGGTGAAAGATTAGAATTCAGCCCACGAATGTTAGAATAGTGAAAAGTAAAAGAAGCAGATATACTGGGAGGTGCAAGGTTACAGGCATAACTATTACTACCACCAGGCATGTTTGCCTTCAAGCCAATAGTGGAGTCAACACAATCCCTGTAGATTCTTCGCTCCCTTCTATGCTGGGTACTGGGGGCCATTAGCTGTGGACCTTCCATATATAATAACAAATGTGAGGAAAAAAGAAAGAAAATGAGACTGATGTGGGGAATGTTGTGACTTGACAAATGTAATGGAATAGCAAAAGATGTGTAGTGAATACGCCAGAATATTCATTGTTGATGTAGGCATGAGGAAACAACCGTCCTGAAGGAAGACTCAACCTGGAACTGTCTGGACCAGGAGGTTAGGGCAATAGGTTTGCTGGAATCGTTTATAGAAGAGTTGGCAGAAAAATAAGAGATAAAGAGAGTGGCTTTGTCAGTGAGATAGCAAGCTATTGAACTATCAGAACGAATGAAAGGAGAAAAGCTTGATCAACAGAGTTTTTGGAGAAGTTTTTAGTTAAGGACCAGAAGCATTTGTCACTGGGAGAGAAGTTAAGGATATCAATATCAACTTTCCCTCTTATAAAAGAAGCTCTAAACCTTCGAATCTGAGCAGTACAGCGATTCCAGGCTACAATAAAAACAGAGCGAGGTAAATCGGAAGAAGTTTGCCCGATTCCTGCCCTGAATAGCCATAGAGCAGGCACGGTCAATCCAAGGTTTAGGGGGAGAGAAAGTTTTCGCAGAAGTAGTCATCCCATGGTGGGAAGTCAAAGAGGAAATTACTCAAATTGTAATTACGGAAATATCATTGACCTCAGGTCATTATGTTTATTATTGATGCTAGAAAATATATAGCAAACAAGGTGGCATTAATATATGCGTGCATGACATTTATGCCTTAAAACTATCAAAGGTTTACTATGAGGGTATCTGTGAGTTTATAATTTTAGAAAAGTCTATAGTTAGAAAAATGAGCATTATTATTTATTTGCTCTCCAGATATTGGTATCAAAATTATCATTGATGCACTGGAAAACACGAAAAATTAATTGAACAAGCTTCATAGAAGTAATATTTCACTGCTAGTATACAGTGAATTTAATAAATCTTTAATTGGTTTGTTAAAAGAGGGTGACAGTTTTGGATCAGTCAATAGATGTGATATAAGAATTGGTTAAGAGTCTGAAAGAAAACGGTATTTATTGATAAACATATATTATTTCTTGATAATTTCACTTGAAGTATATCCATTGCTAACTAAGCTGAACATATTAATGGTAAAGAATTGCCATATCATATGTAAAAACAAGAAATATTTATTGCTCCTGGCTGGGATTCGAACTTAAGAGACATAATTACTCTACCAAGTTCTACTATCTGCAATTATGAAGATCTAAATGATGCCGCGAGTGAGGTTGGGAAGAAAATTCAAAATGAACAAAAAATATTTAGATGATGCTTTAATAACTAACTTAGCAGATAGTTAAGAGGTTAGCTTTTTCTTTTAGACCTTCATTGGTGTAGTTGGTAGCACCTTGGTACTTTAATTATGTACCTTAGGTTCGAAACCAATCCAATGACAAAATATATTTCAAGTTTTCACATGTGGTAACGTATTTATTTGATCATATATATATATATATATATATATATATATATATATATATATATATATATATATATATATATATATATATATATATATATATATATATATATATATATATATATATATATATATATATATATATATATATATATATATATATATATATATATATATATATATATATATATATATATATATATATATATATATATATATATATATATATATATATATATATATATATATATATATATATATATATATATATATATATATATATATATATATATATATATATATATATATATATATATATATATATATATATATATATATATATATATATATATATATATATATATATATATATATATATATATATATATATATATATATATATATATATATATATATATATATATATATATATATATATATATATATATATATATATATATATATATATATATATATATATATATATATATATATATATATATATATATATATATATATATATATATATATATATATATATATATATATATATATA
>JAXCGZ010010135.1:0-46103 GCA_037179515.1 Halocaridina rubra | reverse complement strand
CCTCTTCTATAAGGATGCGAAGGACCGGAGTCGAGAGGGGAGAACCTAGGATCAAGTGGTGGAAACTCAAGGATGAGGAGGTGGTGGAAAAGGAACAGTGAAGTGATCAGGAGTACGGCAGAGGAAGTCCTCGAAAAGTCATCTGGAAAGAAGCCGAGAAACGGAAAAGAGTCTTGGTGGTGGTCCTCAAATTGCAAAGAGAAGATAGAAAAGAAGAAAGAGATGAAGAAAGCTTACGACAAGGAAAGAACAGAGAAGCGTAAAGCTATGTTGAAAGATGCATATAAGGAGGCGAAGAGGGCTGTAGCACAGGCGCGTGCAGCAGCACTGCAGGATATGTATGTGAACCTTGAAACAAAGGAGGGACAGAAGAGAATCTATAAGTTAGCAAAAGAAAGGAACAGATCGACAAAGGACCTAACATCAATAAAGCAAATCAAGGATAAGAACGGAAGAGTGCTTACTGACCCCGACATGATTAAAATGCGGTGGAGGGATTACTACGAAGAACTTTTAAATCAGGAAAATCCAAGAATACGAAGAGGTGAAGGAGTGGGAATGGAGGGAGAGGTAGACCCTGTGAGTGAGGCGGAAGTCAGAGAAGCATTGAAGAAGATGAAAAATGGAAAGTCAGTAGGGCCAGACCAGATTCCTGCAGAGGTATGGAAGAGTTTGGGCGAAGAAGGGATACGGGTGCTGACAAAGTTCCTGAACATGGTGATGAAGGAAGAGACTATCTCGAACGAGTGGAGAGATAGTATAATAGTACCGATTTTCAAAGAAAAGGGAGACATCCAGAGTTGCAACAACTATAGAGGAATTAAGATAACATCTCACACTATGAAACTGCTGGAAAGAGTGTTGGATAAAAGGCTGAGGGAGGAGACAGAAGTTTGTAGTGAGCAGTTTGGTTTTATGAAAGGTCGAGGAACAATGGATGCAGTATTCGCAATGAGGCATACAATGGAAAAATATAGAGATAAGCAAAGAGGGCTGTACATGGCGTTTATTGACCTGGAAAAAGCTTATGATCGGGTCCCGAGAAGCGAGGTGTGGAGGAGTATGAGGTCGAAGGGAGTGAAGGAGAAGTATGTCAAGATAGTTCAGGACATATACAGGGAAGCCACAACAAGAGTAAGAAGTACAGTTGGCACTACAGAGCCTTTTCAGGTGAAAGTTGGACTCTATCAGGGATCAGCTCTTAGCCCCTATCTATTTAACCTTCTCATGGATGTGATGGTGGAGGAAGTGACAAAGGAGGCACCATGGAGCATGCTCTTTGCAGACGATATTGTTTTGGTCTCCGAGAGCCGTGAAGAATTGCAAGAGAGGCTGGAGCTATGGAGGGGTTTGCTGGAGGATTATGGACTGAACGTGAGCAGACAGAAAACGGAGTACCTGGAGTGCAATGTGACACAAGGAGGCGACCTGTTCATGCAAGACCACAAGCTCCCAAAGGCGGACGCCTTCAAATACCTCGGCTCCTACGTAACGAAGGATGGAGACCTAGAGAGAGAGATTGATCATAGGATCCAGGTAGCGTGGAACAGCTGGAAGAGAACATCAGGGGTGCTATGTGACAAGAAAATCAGTGCTAGAGTGAAAGGAAAAGTGTACAAGTCAGTTGTGAGACCAGCGTTGCTGTACGGAGTGGAGACGTGGCCGGTGAAAAAGGTTCAAGAAAGGAAGATAGATGTCGCAGAAATGAGAATGCTGAGGTGGATGGGTGGGGTGACGAGGGAGGACAGGATACGAAATGACCGGATCAGAGGTACAGTGAAGGTGGTGGAGGCGTCGGCGAAAGCGCAGGAGAGGAGATTACAGTGGTTCGGTCATGTGAAGAGGAGAGAAGAAGACTACGTGGGTGTGAGAGTGATGGAGATGGACGTGGAGGGCAAACGTAGACGAGGAAGACCTAAACTACGGTGGAAGGACCGACTGAAGGAGGATCTGAGAGAGACACAGCTGGGGGAGGAGCAAGTGATGGACCGGAACCAGTGGAGATGACTAGTGAAGAGATGCGACCCCATATGAAAATGGGAACGCAAATAGAGGAAGAAGAAGAAGATATATTTTCTTTGTATGTTGCTGTATAATTCTGTTTGGTTTTTGTTTGTAATGTGTTTGTGTGTTCTGTGTTTCTCTGAGCTTTACTTCTGTATATAATGTACTTTGTTATTCTTGCTCGTTATCCTCACTTTGGTGGCCATTAATTATATTGTTACGTGAATAATATCTTTGTATTTTACTCTATAATTCTGTTTTGTTTTGTTTGTAATGTGTTTGTGTGTTCTGTGCTTCTCCGAGCTTTACTTTTGTATATAATGTACTCTGTGCTGCCATACTGTGAGTTGTGTGTTAGTATGCAGCAATGTTTTATCAATGTGTACACCTCCCTGTAAACTATGTTCTATTCTTGGTTGTGTATCCATTTGAAGCATTATGTTGCCATTGATTTTGTATGTGTTCATGTAATGTCTGATGCCTTGGTGCAATAAATTAATAAAATAAAATAAAATAAAATAATCTCTCTCTCCAACATTCTATTCTACCCAATAGGGTGGGTGTATATATAATGTATAATGATGCTGATCTTTTCTTATCGTAATCCTCTTTGTACTGGTGGAAGAAGCCTCTGCGGGCGCTTATTTACTATATTAAAAAAAAAAAAAAAATATATATATATATATATATATATATATATATATATATATATATATATATATATATATATATATATATATATAAATATATATATATATATATATATATATATATATATATATATATATATATATATATATATATATATATATATATATATATATATGTATATATATATATATATATATATATATATATATATATATATATATATATATATATATATATATATATATATATATATATATATATATATATATATATATATATATATATATATATATATATATATATACATATATAGTAAATAAGCGCCCGCGGAGGCTTCTTCCACCAGTACAAAGAGGATTACGATAAGAAAAGATCATCATCATTATTCATTATATATACACCCACCCTACCTCTGTCATATGTCTATCTAATCTACATTTGAAGGTGTCTAAGGTATTGGCATTTACTATCCTACTAGGAATATTCTACGGTATTACCAAGCCAATTTTCACCAATTTCCCTTCCGAACCTAAACTTATCAAGATTAAATCCATTACCCATTACGCGTTCTGGTTTGATCATGAATTTTTAAAACTTTATTAATATCACCATCGTTAATCCCTTTAAACCATTTATACACCTCAATCATATCCCCCCTAACCCTGTGCCTCTCTAGAGAATGTAGATTAAGTTTTTTTAATCTGTCATATGGTAGATTTAGGCATTGCATAATTAATTTTTTTTTTTTTCGTGTTTTAGTCTTGCTTTGGTTATTTATAATTCTTATTTTATCTTTGTATACATTTGCAGATAGAGGTTCGTTCTCCTGCATTCTCCTCCTCTTCTACCACATAAGTTACTTGCTCACTGCCACCAAGCATGTCCCAGTGTACTGTATAACTGTTGCCCACTGCATAATAGAGTAAAGTATAGTAATTTATGTTAATTTCTAGCTGTAAAGTGAATATGAATATCTTTTGTATACTCTTAAAAATAGATACAGGGCTTTCTGCTTTGCTATGTAGTAATAAAATATGTGTTTTACTTATCTTATATCTTGGTATGGTGTGTCTATGTAAGGTTTGGAACGTTTCTATGCCCTTTATCATTGTTTCCTATGGAAAATAACTCGCTTTTTCACGCGATTTTCCATTTACCCGACACTTCTGAGAACCTATCTAGGCGTTATTCTGAGAACTAGGTGTACTGTACATAACAAAGCAGAAAAGACCTGTAGCTATATTTATTGAAAAGATATTCAGATTTACTGTGCAGTAAGCAAATTAACATACTGTATTATGCGTTGGGTAACAGGCATATACTGGGACGTGCAAGGTGGCGGTGAGCACGTAACTTAAGCGGTAGAAGAGAAGGAGGATGCAGGAGAACGAACCTCTATCTCCAAATGATTTTGCTCTCGCACGCTTTTTCCCTGATGGTATTATATGGCAAGTTTGTTTGCAGTTTGTTCTTAATGCTCATCCACATACAGTACTTTACATTTTTTCCATTCTCTCCATAATATCCAATTGCATTAAGAGGTAGAAGTGGAGGAGGATGCGGGAGAACGAACCTCTATCTGCAAATGGTTTGCCGCCTCCGTATCAGCTGATGTGCTCTCGCACGCTTTTTCCCTGACGATATTATATGGCAAGTTTGTTTGCTGTTTGTTCTTAATGCCCATCCACGTACTTAGCATTTTTTCCATTCTCTCCATAATATCCGATCGCATTAAGTGGTAGAAGAGGAGGAGGAGGATGCGGGAGAATGAACCTCTATTTGCTAATGTTTTGCCGTCTCTGTATCAGCTGATACGCTCTCGAATGCTTTTTCCCTGACGATATACAAACCTTAACACAAACACAGTTAGAACAAGTGATATATCCAGGCAGTATGCTGGGTAAAGAGACACTGAAGCACATGGCAGCATGGCGGAAAAGTGCCTCCGAGGCGGTCGATTACTTACTAAAATGAAAAAAAAAAAAAATCAAATTTTTTGGGCGGGTGTTATTCATGTATTTCGCACTTTTTTACTATTATTTTTTGGGGGCGTTATTCCAATTTCACACATTTTAAGCATGCATAAAAAGCGAATTGAGTGTATATATATTTTGGGGGCGTTATTCCAATTTCACTCATTTTAAGCATGCATAAAAAGCGAACTGAGTGTATATATATATATATATATATATATATATATATATATATATATATATATATATATATATATATATATATATATATATATATATATATATATATATGCCCAAAACCACAAGCAATTCGACATACGACCATAATTTACGAACAAATTTTGAATCAACATCCAAACAATTCTTCAAGGCACGAACCTTCATACACACACACATCTTTGAGAGTGACCATGATTTTGCTCTTAGTTCTGTATTTATGTGTGCACTGTGAAGATTGCTCGTTCTTTTTTTTTTGTGATTTGCTGATTTTTTGCTTTTTACTTAAAATTAGCCCTTATTATGGCTCCCAAGAAAGTGAAAAGGGTCAGTGATAGTGATGTTAAAAAGCCTAAATATATTACTGTGGAAACGAAAAAAGAAATTATAGCTAAACTTGAGAATGGTATTCATGTTTCTGATCTCGTCAAGCAGTATGACAAGACAAAATTTACCATCTGTACTATTTTAAAGAATAAAGAGGCCTTAGAGGCAGCTAACGTGGCTAAAGGTGTGACCATATTAATGATGCAAGGGTCTCAAGTAATAGAAGAGGTTAGAAAAATTATTCTTAATTTGGATAAATAAAAAAATGAGCTTGCTGGAGAGTGTTAGCAAGGCTATTATAAGCGTGAAGGCTCTGCAGTTACACCATGATTTAGTAGTGAAAACTATGAGTGCTAGTGGTGCTAAAATTGACAAATTTAAAGCAAGTAGGGGCTGGTTTGAAAAATTTTGTCTATGAACTGGAATTCATATTGTTAGGCATGGAGAGACGGCCAGTTCGGACCAAAGGGCAGCGGATGACTATGTGGTGGAATTTGCTATAGTTATCGAAGAACTTGTCAAGTTGCAACGCGAACAGGTGAAGACTATCCAGGAGGAGCAATCAGTAGAATACAAGGAAGAGAAGGTAAATGTTTCATGTGATAACATAAAAGAGATTTTTAGTAAGAGATGTGATGTGCAGGCTTTCATTGAATAAAGGACAGAAAATACCTGAAACCTGAGAAAATCTAATTTAAGTGATGAGAAGAATGGGTGGAATACAGAACAGATAATACATCAAAGCTCAAAAATTGCAGGATGGAAAAAGGAAGACTTGGAATGATATTCATACACTGATTGATATATATTTCAATCAGCAACCGCCCACTGAAATACTGTGACTAAAGATACTACAGATTCAACAAGACTGGTCCAGACAGCTCAACATCTCTTACTATCCCATTACATTTGAAAAGTCACAACACTCCCCATACCTTATCCTTTTTGCTCTCTTTTTCCTTATTTTTGCTACACTTATGGAAGGTTCACAGCTTATGGCACAAACTGGCCGCAAAGGGAAATAAAATCAATAATTGACTAAATTGTTAAAAAAAAGTTGAGGTGAGTGGTAGACACAAGAGGTGAGGTGAGGTCACGGTAGAATTCATACCGTGGTAGACCGTCTACTATAGTAGCACCAAATTGCTAATATTTGTAATGTTCCCCACCCAACATCCCAGATTCCCATGCTTACCTCCATTACTGATGGGAGAGGGAAATCAAGATGTTACAACATTTAGCAATTTCCCAAATAAATATCAAAACCATTTAAAACACATTAAAAAGGTAACAGAAAACCATCATGTTCATTAACAGCTCGTTAAAAATATGATACTTAAACAATGGCCTTATCTTTTGATACTTAAGCATCATCACTGATACGATGACTATTTATTTAATGTATATTTTCAAACCAACTTTGGATAAAACAGCTTATAAAATGGGTAAAGATTTAGAAGAGGGATTATTCTCTTACAATAATAAAACCACATTTTTCTGATAGTTGTGGTTGTGAAATAAACTAATTTAAACTCCATTCCTGGCGCAAAACACTCGATGTAGACATTCCATGCCCCCCCTAACTATTATATGGGGAAACATTGAGAATCGGGTGTTTTGGGTGAGAATAAAGCAAAAACTACTGAAATGTAGCAGAATTGTAGCAAAACACTTTTATTCAACAAAGAAAATTGTCAAAACCAGACATTTTTGGTGCGTCCTAACCAAACCAAACCTAACTTATCCTAAGGGAACACGTCTGGCCTAACCTGGGGCTTCGCCCCAAGACCCCCTTAGGGTTATATTTTCCCTAACCGGGGACAACCCCCTTAAGAATAACTTGTACATTTACCTTAATCTGAATAACAATTTGGAATTACACTTCAGGCAGTTCAAAGATACTGGTAAAGCACCGTGCTCACAAAAAAAACATTATTTTTTGGCCGTGTTTACCGTAAAATTTACCATGACATTTTGCAATACTGTATATGGAAAAATAATCGTAACGACAAACGGTACAAAGACGAATCGGATCGGCCATGATACCAATATGAGTAGAAAGAAAAATGAGGAACGTTTGCGATTGGCTGAAAAGACCAATAAAAATAAAGCTTACAAAAAATTAGCCTATAATGCATCTCAAAAAAACAAAAAACAATAAAGAAACGCATCAAAAGTCCCATAAGCATAAGAAACAAAATTGCATCAGGAGCTAGTATAAAAGTCCCATAATGGATTAGAAAAGAAACAAAAATCGCATCAGGATCTAATGTGTGACAGTGTTAATGCCTCCGAAACTGTAAACAAACCAAAAATGACTTCTTCTTTTTTTAATTCGTCATTTCATTATTAAGAGGCTGACCCTAGTATATATGGGGTTCATCATTATTGTCTTAGTGCGATCTAGCATTCTATGCATATGAAAAAGCCATATTCCAATAATTCCCTCTTCTAAAATAATACCATAAAAACGTATTAGATGATCCGGTCAGCTTTATTTAGGTTGATAGGTTTAGTTCATTCCCATCTATTGATAAAAGTTATTAACTAAATTTCCTTTTACATTTGTCTTATTTTGTATGGTACCGTAGTTGGCGTGTAAAATAAAAATGTCCTGACAATTAAAGTTAACAATTCCAGCTCCATTCTACGCTTCAACTAACAGCACTGAAACTACCTCAGACCTTCAGGGAGTGCCTACAATTTACTATTTACGGGCAGTTTACCAGTGCCGTGTAAAAGTGCACCTTTTCCATAAGCTCTGTTTGTAGCAACTGATATTCTGGACAAACAAAAGGTGAATCATATAGGCTACTATGAGATGTAGCGTGACAAGCATATACGACACTTTTCTCTAAATCCAATGGGGGTACCGAGGGTAACCATAGACCGTCCCAGCAGCTCAGTTGCAAGAGAAACCACCCACCAATCCCAATCAGAAGAAGGGATTGACTATCTGGCCTACCACCTAAACTTATACGCAAAAGTCTTTATTATACTAAATAGATTCTCTTTTAAACATTAGAATGAAACATACCTTATCAAGCTTTCTTGATACATCGACTTTTCTTTCAGATAAGACTGGCTCTATCATCTTCATTTGTATGTAAATAATTACTAGACACTGACAGACGACGCGAGCGTTGGCACTTGTCCGAATTCTTCTTCTTCACTGAACTACTTAGAAATTTGCGTTTTCGTCCCTCTTAAAGAGGGACCAACCTGACGTGTTTTGTGTCCTTGTATATTTTATCCGTGAATTCAATTTCGCTTTATTTTATTAGGGGAAGATGAAATAGGATATGAAAAAGGTTGGAGTTGGGAAATTGAGGCTGTATGCTCTTCTCAACGCCTCGCCGTGAGACTCGAACAGGGAGTTTCTAAAAGGAAAAGAGGGTAAATATAGATAACGTATTAAACTATTCAGATTACGAGGAAAAGAAAGGCAATAAAACGAATGAGATTGTAAACCTTACTCTGAGATCATCTGCGATTTTAACTTTGGAGATATGTAAGGCACATGACATCACTTTAGTGAGGCCTCATTTAGAATATGCCAATCAGGTTTGGAACTATATTTATCAAAAGATATCGAAACAGGAGGCTATGTTCAGTGAAGAGCCACTAGCTTGCTATCCCCTTTAAATATTTTACTCTATGAGGATAAACTAATAAGCTGAGCCTACCCACACTAGAACATAGGAGATGTAGAGGAGACTACAATGTTTTATCAAGTACTTTGCAAGAGAGAGGGAAGCTTTGTACAAGGAGAAATCGAGAATAAAAAAAATCTAAAAAAAAAAAAGCCTAAGTATGTGTAAGAATTCTTTTAGTTATAGAGTTGTAGGTATCATGAATGGGCTGACAACTGCAGTGGTGAAATCGAGTCTTAAACTTACCTAGTTCAAGTGCATGGAATAATTCTTATGGGGCTCCTATCTTCCGTTCTTGAATGCACCAGTCATCTTAAAAATCAATACACAGTCCTCAAAAACTTCTCCAATACCCAAACAACGCGGCAAAAAAACTAATTTTCTTTAACTTTTATTTGATAACCACCTTTCCAAACAAAGTTTTAAAAACACCAATGGACGGGACGGTAACAACCTCCTCAGGAAGGGAAAAACCAATTGTTGACAAGCGTCACACTGAATGAATTTGCTCTAACTAGTGTTCTCCATGCTTACCTAATGACAATTAAGAAGGCATGAGAGTCAGTGCTCATGGAGAGTGCTTCTTCTCCGTCTGTCAGTCTCAACATACTTGTCATTGAAAAAATCAACACTTTGGCTCATTACAATGTCATCAGGTAGACTACTCCAGTGGTTTACAATTCTAGAATTAAAAAAAAAAATTCCTCTGGGTGATTCGGTGTCTGGGTTTTACCTCTGGTAATTGGCCTGTCATCTGCTGCTGCAAGTTGCAGAAAGTGACCATCTTTGACTGAGTCGATCCTGTGGAGTATTTTATAAGTTTGCATCATGTTATCCCATATTCTTCTTTCCTCCAGTGTGGTAAGTCCGAGACGAGTCAGCCTTTCCTCATATGGCAGTTCTGATAGTTCAGGGATTAACTTTGTGGCTCTCTGCTGCACTTGTTCAAGCTTGTTAATATCTCGACGGGTGTATGGGGACCACCCCTGGCTATTGTATTCCAGCCGGTGTCTAATCAGAGACTTGTACAATGGTAGGAACATCTCCTTGTCCAGAAAGGTGCATGTTTTTCTAAGAAGTCCCACCATGGAATTTGCACTGGCTGTTGCCTTGGCTACTTGTACTGACGGCTTTAAGTTTGGGGTAACATATACACCTAGGTCCTTTTCTTCCTCAGTGACGTTTAGTGGAGTATTGCCCATACAATACTGTTACTCAGGATTTCTCCTTCCTACATGCATCACCTTACACTTTTCCTCATTGAAATTAAGGAACCACCTTCTGCGGCAGTCTAGTAATCTTCTAATATCTTCCTGAAGTATATATCCATCTGTAGGCGTCCTGATTCTTCTAAATAGCTTGGCATCATCGGCGAAAAGCTTACTACTGGACTGCACAGACTCCATTAGGTCGTTAATATATACTAGGAAAAGTGTTGGCCCAAGTACATTTCCTTGGGGTACTCCACTCCAGACCTGTAGCCATTCTGACTAAGCGCCCCCAATGGAAACGCAGTGAACCCTCCTGCATAGAAAGTTTTTAACCCATGCTAAGATGTCTCCTGAGATTTCCAATGCTCTTAACTTTTTTTTTAAATTCAACTTTAAGGAAATATGAGAGGAATTTAGAAGCTGTAATGGTAGGCCAGGAATTGAAATAAATCCTAAGACTAGACCAGAGAGGTACCGTAAATGTCAACCATCGAAAACCCTCATCTGCATCAAAACGAAAGATCCAATGCTGGAGTTACAGGCTTAGGTCTTCCACAATGTCATATGTATTTATCAAATTGATTTGGTTTTACGTCACAGACTCCCAATTCTAGTGAGGGCTAGGGCGGTGGCTCCTATTGAAGGACATTGGTTTTAGCAGGATGTGATCATTACCCCTAGTGAATGCCCTTCCTAACCTCAGTCCATGGAGGGTTTCGAACCAGCGACCTAACGAATCACAGTCATGCACTATACCACCCGACCACAGCGGTCATATTTATAACACCTATCATGTCCATTCTTCATGCTATGACTGTGCTTATCATTTACTGTGTCTTTACTTATCGAATTCCAGTTATCAACCATTCTTACCTAAAAAAAAAAAAAAATACTTCCATACATCCTCCAAGGAGATTTTCTTATGAAGTTCCAAACTATGATTTCTGATTCTAAAGCCACCCATATCAAAGTATCGTTCCTTATGCACTCTGCCCAAACCAGGAATATAAAAACAGTTACCACATCCTTCCTCTTTTATCTAGCTTCGAATGACGGTAAGTCTAACACTTCCATTCTTCCTCACAACGAATCTTACATATTTCTGTCTCCAACTTATTTGTATGCTATTCTGAGGGTGGATTCCAAGATGATATTCAAGCCTTGGTCTCACATAACTCGCGTAAATATTTTTCTGAATATTTCCTCGTCCATATGCCCTAAGGCCATGGTTTTCAACCTTTTTGTGCCCCTGTCCCACTTTTGGCATCCCAAAATACTTATGGCCCACTCTCCTTTAGACATACGTAATTATGCTAATAGAATAATTATAAAAAATATTCAATACACTCTATTAGTTTTAGTTTTTTTCGTTTGTGAAATTAAACACTGACCTACATATATTGTAAATAAATCGAGAGCATTGTAATCAAAAGTCAAAATACAGTTTTTCATTCAAAAAATTAAGCACTTGAGAACTGCCGATGGCCTATGTGCAATAGGGTCACCCTTATTTCTGCAAAAAAAGCTTATGATGCCTTTAATATACCATATGCAAGAATTTCTGGAGACAATTTTGACAATGCATTCTCTTTTTTGCTCTCATATTCTTGAGATCTCTCCCCTGTTATTGAATTACCAAACTTGGGCTGTCTTGTACTCTCCCATTTTCATTGCTTTAGCTTTTGAAGTTTATATGCCTCTTGTCTGACCACTCATGCAAGCTATTTAAATCTTCCAAAAGCTCTCTAACACTATTTTCGTTTTTGAAGGTCTTCACAATATGTATATCCTCTGCAAGCATATATAAAGATGCATTTACAGACTCGGGAGATAATATACATACGAGTATATAAGGAACAGAAGGGGCCCTAAAATTGATCTAGGTGGTATCTTACTGGTAACCTTTCTCCAGTTAGACACTGCAAGTCTAACTCTTACCCTTAGTTCCCTACCTTTTGAGTAAGTTTTTAGTCACTCTAAAACTTGTCCACCTATTCTTATCATTACTTGCAGTTTTAATAAGTTTCTCATATAGGACTATACCAAGCTATGGTAGACAATGATGGAAAGCGCTAAAGTTATAGGCACTGCACATTTCATATGTACACAGAGGGATATCTTATCTGGCCCCTCCTTTCATGTGCATCTAATTCCATCTGTGCATACTTCTGTAGTCGAAGGGATGATGTACTCCAATACTAGCCCTTGTTCTGTCATATTTGCAAAATGGGGGTAGGGATAGGGTATTCTTTACTGTAAACACTAACTTAAATTCCTTGTCCAGTTCTTCACATAACTTCATCTCATTAATGCTACCATTTCCGATTTCCAGCTTGTTCTTTGGCCTCTGACTTCCTTCTAATAAAGCTATAGAAAGTTTGTTTTTCTAAGCAGCCCTCGTAAGATCTCAGTCTCATGCCCTCTTTGTTTCTCTTTTTATTCATGGGTTTTTATTTCTTGCTCTTTTATAACTTTTTATAGCATTTCTATATTTGTTTTCCGCCTATAAGTATTCCAGCATTTATCTCTTCTTCTTAACATTGTTACAATCATCGCTGAACCTTTTTCGTTGGCATTAATAATTCTTATTCTGATAGATGGTATATAACAGCTAATTATCCACTTATATTTTCCCAAATATATTTCATGCATATCCAGCACAGATTTCTCTTTAAAAATGGTCCCCCAGTTGATACATATGAAGTTTACGTTTATCCTATTTTAATCTCCTTTTAGAAAGTTCTTCCTTATTACCATCCCAGTCCCCTTACTCTTAAGCAAAACATCCTTGATGATATGTTTCATCAACACACAGTATATACTTTTTTCTAAACGGGGGCTCGTACTGAAGATTGAAGATATCCATACTGTAATTTGTGAAGACCATGTCGAGTAGTCTCTTCTAGCTTTGGGTGCAAATAGTTTTATAAATCACAAAATATGAATCCTCCTCCAAAGAATTTCTTTCCCTTGTGGGTCAAGACTATTCCAGTTCAAATCTTTGATGAAAACCTCCCATAATTAATACCTTTCACTATCTCTCTCAAACACTATTTCCAAATGAAGTTTTCGTTTCTGGTATATCCATATTAGTCTTGGAAGGTTATATACCACAACATTTACAATGCTCTTCAAACTTGCAATTATGTGAAAAAGTATAAATTTCTTGAAATAATTTCCAATAGCAATACTTATTCCTTCATTTTGGATCCCTCACTTACAAGGATAACCCTCTCATAACACTACATTTTCATTGTTTTAAATCCCTTAGGAGAACCGTAAAGCTGTGTCTTCATATGTCTCTGTAATTGCCACAGTATCTGCTGTAGCCTCATATATCTTTTCCTTTAACTCTTTTGTCTTACCAGCTGCCCCATCAACCTTTGTGTACAGCAACTTTAATAAAGCTCTACTCCTGTTACCTAACTTTTTCTTTTGTCTAGATGAACTCAGAAGTAAAATATTTTCTTCCTTCACTTTAACCAGCTTCACGTACCCAGTATTCAAATTTTTCCATCTCTTCATTTGTTCTGTAAAATTTGAATTTGTCCAGTAATTTTTAGTAGTCTATTAGATTTTTTACCTCATCAAAATTTTTTTGCAATTGTCCTCCATATCAAAGGTTACATTAATTAATCTTACCTTTCATTCCCCAGTATATTGACCAAGTCGGCGAATGCTTAAATATTATTTGAACTGCACAATAATTCTAGTGTCGTATTAGATTTGCAACCATACTAATCACATTCGAATCTCCCAGGTATGTTGGCTCTTGAAAGTCTCATGTGCCAAGGATTATCATAGACGTGTTTATCAAGGGCCTGTTTGATCAAACACTTTGATATGTACACCTCATATCAATCACACCAAATATGGTAGTTCAAATAATGTATGCTACTACTTAAACTGACTAAATTTGTAATTTCACTTATATAAGAGTATCACCACCTATGTAGTTTTTCTCAGTCGTAACCAACAGCTGAAAATCACTCAAAATTTGAACAGCGCACTTGTCGTCTTTATTAAAGTATATACATGATATCTCCCACTATTATCTAGCAAAGTGGCCATACCTATAACAAAGAAATCAAGGCCCAGTGATGCCATTATATTCTATATTCTCTGTTGCTCTTTATCAAGATTAAGTAAAGGGAGAATATTCTTCAGGTGTAAATTAATAGAGTAATAAGGGCAGTAACACAAAGACAATACCAAATACTCGTATAATCAATCTTCTGATCAAAAATAGTGTCTGCCACACAGGGCAAATGCATAACAATGAGACGATCACATGGTCTTAAAGAAAATACAGGAAGGTTAAAGATCAACATTATTTCCATATATACCATACTTTAAACAAAACCAGAGTAAAATTAAATATAGTTGAATTCAGCCAGGCGTCTAGGCAATAGTACTATGATAAATATTAAAATAATAAAAATAATATTCACAATATCATGCTCTAAATGAAGAGCAGTAGTATTTTGAAGCTTCAATGCATAGTAGAATTAAATTATCTATATGTATATACTTCATACTGCACTTATCCACTGATTACAGAGTATATAAATCTCAAATAAACATCAATCCCTAAAAATGCTTAATACTTCAACTATACCTGAAACTGATAACATATGTGAATTACTGAAGCTTGTTCACTATACTGATACTGACTTGGGTGCACTTGTTGCCTAGATCCTCGTTGTGCCCATCTACATAAAAGTCATGGACCAATCTAATATTCGCTAGAAAAAAAATAATAAAGAATAAAACATAAAATAGATGACATTAAATGTAAAGGGTGAAAACCCATATAGAAATGAAGTGAAAACACGATGCACATGATACCAAGCTAAATCTGAAAAAACATTTATATTGCCTGGTGAAGCACTGCCGGTACAAATAGGAATTACTCTTCTAATCTTAAAAGTGTTTTTAACACTACTTCTTCCAGGCTATAAACTGATAAGATATAAATTCTCTGCAATAAATATTATCACAGTTTCTATCTATACATTTTGCAGAAAAACAATTTCCGACTTTCATAAATATCCTATTTTCAAGTACAATTGTCAGTGTAGGATATAATTTCATTTGTCAACTGATCTATAAAAGTTCAGCATCTTTGGACCAAGCTTAATAAAAACTTTGTAGGCCCCTGCAAGCCACAATTAGATATTATATATGCTATGTAGTGGAGTGAAACTCTTCAGACATGGCCCAATCTAATTTCCCATTCCACTGGAATACACATCGTGCAAATCCTAAGTATCATTTACAGGATTTTTAGAAGAAAAGGACTAGGCTTATAAAAGTAGAAATAGGGTAGCTCACACAGAAAAATTACCTGTAACAAAGGGGAGGGGAGAGAAAAACAGGATTTCAGCTCACCCAAAATCAATCAATATCAACTTACATAAACTAAGTCATAAAATACAAGAACTAAAATTAAGCTAGCAAATGAGAACTGTAAACTGGGAGTACCAAGCAAAAGAAAATCCCATCAATTGTGCAAGTCAAAAAAATCACACAGACACCACTAAAATACTCTGTATTAGTCCCCAAAATGTAAATTCGGTCAGAATTGATTTAATATTTCAAATTATTTGGTGAAGTGGGCACAGACCAAAATATAATAAAAGACTATACTCTCCCTAAAAGTGAACCAGTACTATTTGCACCAGTTTAACCAAAAGTATGCAAGCACCCAAAGTAGTAGCTATAAACAACTCTTAACTCAGAGTGTAACATTATACAACAATATATCATATTAGTTGCATATTGGTAGAATCTTGAGGTCAGTCAATGATCTTTGGCCTTACTAGTCAAGTGCACATAAAAAAACAATACAAAATAAATATGAGCCACTTTATGCAAGGTACTGATATTAGGTGAATGATTTTCCTATCTATTTTCCCGATCTTAGTTGCATTATGACTAGTCAGTAACTAGCAAATCAAAATATTTCATTCCACTGTTTTTTACTTAATATTCTTACCCACTGGAATGACTTATAAGTCTTGTGGTGCTCAAACATTCATAATACTGCAGCACAAGTTATATTTTTTTCCAGTCAGAGATACCATACAAAATTCCTTGAATTCACTTAAAAGAAATATACTTTATCCATTGTTGATTATAACTGCTCTGCGACAACAGAAATTGATTAGCACTCATTAGTTCACCTTGAGATTATCTGACAAGAAAAGCAGTTAGTAATGCAAGTTTTCCATGGCCTACCTTCTTGTGTTTCTTGCCTGAGGCCAGGCTATTATCATACCCAAAAAGTAGACTTCATTTCCACAACTAAGTCACTTAAGTTCTCTTATATAAAGACAAACATCTCTCCTCCTTTTTTTCCCTTCATTTTAATTGCTATCATTACTAGTGGAGCCTTTGGCTTGTCTTCGACTAATTGCCATGGCAATTTCATTCCTGAAGGCAGCCTGCTGCTTCTGATCTGGAAGAGGTTGGACTGAACGTAGACCGTTGACGATATCCTTCGTTTTGCCAAAGTAAATTTCATTTAGAGTATTACGAATTTTATTCTCCATATCTTCTACCATACGACCTATGTTAGCAATGTGAGGAGATGACTCTGATACTGGACAGTCTTGTTCTGTCTGAAAAAGTTAAAAATGTTAGGCTCCTTACCAAGTCACTTGTCAGGGTATATCTAGACATATACTCCAATACTAGTAAATTCTGTAAGGTCTTTCTATACCTGTTCCAATAAAAAACTATAATATTCTTACAATGATAACATATCAGAAGTACATACACATCATTGGCTTACCTAGATTTGTCAGGTGCAGAAAATATCCATGTCTAACTCTTTCCCATATATAAGTGTAAAGAAATATGATATAAATTCTAATTTTTTTCACTTTAACAAGTAAATAATGAGTTGTTCAGCTAGAGGTTCCTCTTGCTGATATCAACTGAGGTAAACTCAAGGAAAATATAAAATCTGAGGGCAGAGGTGCAGGCTACCTAAGGCTCAAAAGAATGATTTGATAACACTATTAAGTCGGGGAAGAGTAGTGGAGAACAACCCCATAGAAGTGACACGCAACCTAAGAATATTAAGAGTAATACTGAGAGGCCTTTTTGTGGAATGTTGATGAGGAACATGGCTTTGTGACCTGTCTAAAAGACATACCAATATTTCATCTTCGTGTAACAAAGCATTCTAAAGTACCAGACACAAGTAATCATTTGCTTACAAGAGCAATTTAATATCAACCTAAGTCCCATTATTCTTTAGCACTAAAATATAATACAAGTTCTATAAAAATGAAAGAACATCATTGCACATCATCTATTCTTTTTAGCTTTCTTGATCTTTGCCATGATAAAAAGAAAAGATTTGAGGTGCAATTCGTTAAAGATGAAAAGTAATCTTTTTTTCAGAGCATGTAGCTCACTAGCTCTATCCTCACTGTGCCTGCATTAAAAAGCTGAAGGCCACTGTTAAAAATACAATACAAATATATATTTTGCAAGGGATCTTTCAGCAACATATTGGTCTAAAACTAAGGAGTCAACCATGTACTCTTCCAGTAATACAGCTGAACTGATACAGACGATATTTTCAGTTTCATTAAAGATCTCTACTGAGCTCCTTTTGGTTTGGCTAATGATTCTATAAATGACTATCAATTTGCAGTTGCTTACAGTATTCTTTCCTTTGGCTCCTAAATAAAAACCTATAACTTTCATCTAAAGATAAGTAGTCTTGAACATACTCTCAAACTCTTTTTATTAGCAATATTTATCTATGATTAATTAACTTTTGTAAAGGGAATTTCTGTCTCCAAGTTTATAACAAGCCTTGTTGAGCTCCTCATAACATGTGCATCTTCAAAACCACTACATAAGGGCAGAGTTTGCCTTTTATTATTTTAGAAGCAGTTATATATTCCTCACTCTGGACATTAGCATTACTATCCTAAATGTGCCTGATATTATCTTACTACAGAGTACATTAAAGCTGTACCATCCCCCAACAAAGTCTCCCTTACACAGCAAACGATTATTCCACAAGAGCAGTCCCTTCCTTAAAAATACATTCAAAACCTTTTGTTAATCATTTCCAGACATAATCTACATTACAACTCTCATTTCTCCCAAGACATTATAATACAATTGAAATTTATGTTCTTTAGTACCCTATTCAGTCTATTTTCCACACTCCATTTATTATAATTTTTGTTTAAGCCAAAAAGCAATTAATTATTTTTACATATTATACAGGTATTTACCTAGAGTAATTACCGGTTGGTGTGTCAAACAAGAGATGCAAATGTTTAAAATGCAATTACTACTTTAAGTAAAAAATGAGTTCCACTTTAATAAGAGTTACTCTTTCAAAATTATAAACAACAGATCAGTGACTTACTTGTCTCGTTAGTGACCCACCCAGGTTCATAGTACCTGAGCCTTGCTTATTAGTCTGAAGCCACAACATGGCAGTTGAGGTTAATTTATAGTGAGCAGATCGACCACTGGATTTTTCTACTACTTCTACGACATGTATGCTATCCCAACACCCTTTGATTTTCTTGCTTCCATCACCTGCTTTCTTTATGAGAATTACTCCTGGAAATAAATCAACAAAAAAATGATGTACTGATAGCCAATACTAAATGCAGTGCATTAGGATGCCTTTTTGTAAACTGAATTTCAAATACTGTATATACACAATCATTCTTTTGTATAGTTGAATGGAGAGGGGATGCTCACAAACACCTATGGGTTCATTTGAATAGAAGAGCAATGATAGTCTTTGCAGTACTAATAACAAGACACTCGTTTTAAAGTGATTGATTCTAACATATCTATTTTCTACAAAAAAGCAATACAAACAGTAGTTCCTAGATATGATTTTTGTACTCACAATTTCTGACACACTACCAACATTTCCACATACATCCTGTGTACAAAACTCACTGATACTCTAGAATCACCCCCCCCCCCCTCAAGGAAGAAGAAGGAAGTAGTTACAAAAACACAAACAAACACTGAGGCTATCATATGCATTCTCCCTCGTCTGATGGGATTATGAACTGTTTTACACATATTGACCTCTCCTGCCCTTGTCAGCAGGTTAACAAATAATAACAACAACAATAAATAATAATAATAATAATTATAATAATAAGCATAATAAATAACAATAATAATAATGATGATATTGATAGAATTCCTTAATATGCTCGATATTTCATATTTTTTTTAATGCCATATAAATAATTCATTCTTTTAAAGCACAATACCAAAATAACATACAATTACAGTACCTTTAAAAATAAACATAAATAAAATACCTCTAACGTAATATGAGTTACCAAGAATGGAGAGTAACTACATTTCACTGAAATGGAGAATTTTAATCCTATTCTTGGCATTTTTAGAATCCGTAATTACTTAATAATACTGGTCCTAAATGTGTCAGACGTAATTTGAAAGACATATAAACTGAGATAAGTTGAGATTAACAACTTTCATTTCCATTGGCATATTATTAACAGATCCTATGAATATGAGTAAAACTAAACAAGGTCAAGGAAGCTCTTATGAAAAATAAATGAAACGAGAATAAAAATACTCCAACCAGAATAATAATAATCACCTGCAAACCCATGATCCAGGTCCCAAAGGTACACTGATGAAACGCCACCCTCAAAATACATATCACGATACTGGTCAAATGCCTGATTGGCATCTAACTCTAACTTGCGTAGTCGGTCACTAGGCATGGCCCCATCTTCCAAGGGGGGATCGTATGTATTACTCCATGGTGATCTAAAACAAACAAAGTCCAATTGTACACTTATACATTGCCATTGCTATATACTGTACACCCGAGTCAAAGAGACTAACAGAAATAACGTAAATTATCAATATAGAGTATGCTTGATGAGATTATTCTCTTAGTTTTATCATGACTAAGTTCCTCTGCACAGTTTTACATGGTAACAGAAGTGAGTAACAAGTAAGAGCAGAAGGCATCATATATTTTTTTTACATTTAAAAACAGAACAACAGGAAACAAAGAATCAAGATGGAGACAAATATTATTTAATAGACTTAATAAGAGTATTATTAATCTAATACAATGAATAAAACAAAAAATATAGATATATATAAATTATAAAAAGTGTCAATTTACCTATAAGAATCACCATCTCTGTTGTAATCACAAAGAAGGTAATCTTTTCCACTAAACTTGTCTCGTGCTATTTTGAGAGGCTGATCTACAGAGGAGAGAAGTTCTTCACATAACGAGGGAACAAGGTCAATTAAGTCACTGAGGTTTCGTTCTATCTGCTGAGGAGGTAACCTCCTCATTAAGTCAAGCGCACAATCTAGTTGTTGTTCCATCTGTGTAGATAAAAGCAAACATTTATTATAAAAATCAGTACTCTGCAAAATTCAATTATACCATGTGACTGTGAGCATATTCCAACACAAAATCAATATGCAACAACACATCTAGCAACTAACATTAAATATTAGTGGCATTTATAAAACGTAACAGCTCTAAGCATATGCTTTGTGAAATTCATATCTTGTAACCATATCCTTTACTTATTTCTATTAAGCAGTATTATGCTGCCAGTCCTATTTATCTACATCTTTGATGTCCCCTCATTAAAAACTTCCCCTCCAGATAATTTTCCATATGGTCTGTCTTTCTTACCTTTAAACGTTGCACCCTATCCTCAAATTATGCCATGGATAATGTTCCACCTACATTTCCTATAAATATAATAATGTATCATGGATCTTTGTATATTCATAATTCTGTAGTTTTGCTATACATCAGAGGCCTTACAGCATCTTAATATTTCAGTCTCAATTGATATCAAAGTCTGTGTCCAAAACTCTACCAACCATCCATATGTTTTAATATCTTAAATTTGAGTTCTCACTTTCTTTAAGACTACACAAACAGCAAAAATTATTTTCCTCTTACAGGCTTGCTACTATCTCTACTTCAGCTACACCATACATGCACAGGGCTCATTTGAAGTTTCTAACTTCAATGTCTCAACCACGTCTTCAACAATATTTATATTTTAGTTACAGCTCTGGATTCAAAAGAAAGCATACTATTCATAAATATATTGAATTATAAGGGAATAATTAATAGCCTATTCAGATAAATGTGCAAAATATATCAATAAACTCATATACACCATACAACTAGGACTGGTAGAGACAGTCCCGGGTTGAGTCTTCCTTCAGGACGGTTCTTTCCTCATGCCTACATCTACACTGAATATTCTGGTGTATTCATTACACATCTCTTGCAATTCCATTACATCTGACAAGTCACAACACTCCCCTTATGTCTCTTTTTCTTTCTATTTTCCTCATACTTGTTATTATTTATGGAGGGTCCACAGCTAATGGCCCCCAGTACCCGGCATAGAGGGGTGCGAAGAATCTAAGGGGATCATGTTGACTCCACTATTGGCTTGAGTGCAGACAGCCTGGTGGTAGTAATGGTTCTGCCCTCACCCTTACACCTCCCAATAGATCTGCTTCTTTCACTCTTCATTCTTCTAACATTCGTGGCCTGAACTCTTAATCTTTCGTCTGTGGGAAAGCACTTGGGTACTTTCCTCACTTACCTCCTTCTATCTGAAACCCAGCTGTCAATACATGATTACACTGAACCATTTCAAATCTTTCACTATAATCTGTATACTCGTTTTCATTCCAAAGGTGGGGTCTGTGCCTACTGCAGCATTAACACTCCTATTGCGAGGCTCATGGACCTTGAATCTTCCGACTTTGATGTTCTCTGGCTAAAAGTCTATCTCTCCACTACCACTATTTACCTTTGCTTCTGTTCTAGAAAACTCCACCAAGTTTGTGTCTTTCTTTGAATATCTGTCCTCGTGCCATGAGTCCTTGCTATCTTCTCACCCACATGCCGAAGGTCTCTAAACTGGAGACTTCAATGTACACCACAGTGAGTGTCTTCATTCTTCTCACACTGATGTGGGATGAAGTAAGGCCCTTGCTCTCTTTATTACTCATGATCTGGAGCAAATTATCAAGCATCCTACGCATGTTCCTGATCGTCACGAACATGCAGCAAACACTCTTGACCTATTTCTTGCTTCTAACCCTTCAAATTACTCTTATTCTGTGCTTTCCCCTCTTGGTAAATCTGACCATTCTATGATCTCAATCTCTTCCATTTTCACTCCCCCTCAACCAACCCCTCCAACTCAGCGCCGCCTTTGGCACTTTGAGCGTACCCAACATGAAAATTTGCATAACTTCCTCTTTAACTTCCCTTAGGATGACTGCTGCTTTCGGTCCTGCAACCCTGATCAGGTAGCTCTAAAAGTTGCAGAGATCATGACCGCGGGAATGGAGGCGTACATCCCCTCTTCTACAAAAACTCTCTCTCCCCCTAAACCTTGGTTTGAACGTGCCTGCTCCATGGCTATCCAGGCCAAGAATTGGGCACACCAATCTTACCAAGCCACTCCTTCCGATTTAATGCTCTGCTTTTATTGTAGCTAGGAATCACTGTACTGCTCAGATTCGAAGGCCTAAGGCTTCCTTTATAAGAGGGAAAGTTGATGACCTTAATTCCTCTCCCACTGACAATTGCTTCTGGTCTTTAGCCTAAAACCTCTCCCAAAAACTTCTGTAACTCAAGCTTTCCCCCTCTCATTCGTTCTGATTGTTCTATAACTTGCTTTCCCACTGACAAAACCACTCTCTTTGGCTCTAATTTTCTGTTAACTCTTTTATGAACGATTCCAGCGCACCTGTTCCTCAATCTTTACCCCTCTCTAACCCTATGCCCTCCCTTATCCTTTCTTCACACAAAGTTCATAAGGTTCTTCGCTCACTAAAGACGAACAAGGCATCTGGTCCCGATGGTATCCCTGCACGTTCCTTAAGGAGTTTGCAGATGAACTGGCTCCCGTGCTTTGCTGTCTTTTTCGCCTCATTCTGTCAACCAGTATCTATCCTTCATCTTGGATGCAGGCTCTAATTCAACCCGTTCCTAAGAAGGGTAACTGCTCTATTCCTTCAAGCTACTGACCTATTGCCCTAACATCCAATATTTCTAAAGTTTTCAAAACTTTGCTCAATGCTCACTTCTTGAAACGCCTTGAATCTAAATCGCTTATCTCCGATCACCAGTAAGGCTTCCTCAAGGCAAGATCCACTGGTGATCTCCTATCCTATCTTACTCATGTATGGTCATCTTCTCTGAGGAACTATGGGGAATCCTTTGTTGTCGCCCTAGATATCTCTAAGGCTTCTGACAGTCTGGCACAAGGCTCTGTTGGCCAAACTCCCTGCCTACGGTTTTACCCCTTCTTTCTGTTCTCTGATTTCCAGTTTTCTTACTGACCATTTTATATCTGTAGTTGTTGATGGTGCAACATCTAGCCTTTTTTCTGTTACCAGAGTGTGTTCCACAGGGCTCTGTTCTTTCACCTACTCTGTTCCTTCTCTTCATGAATAACCTTCTACAATCCTCATCTTCCTCTCTTCTCCATGCCTTTGCTGATGATTCTACCCTTCACTTTTCCTCTGCCTTTTCTTCACAACCTTTATATACTACTCGTAATCAGTCTTGTATCACTCTTTCTTCTACTCTCAAATCCAATTTGCAGGGAGTATCTGAGTGTGGCATTCAAAATTTAGTTAAATTCAATGCTTCCAAGACACAGTTTCTGGCTATATCTTGATCTTCATCTCCTCCTGATAACCCTATTGTCTTCGAAACTAACGAAATTTACCCTCTTACTTCTATCAACATATTAGGAATCCATATAGCATCTCACTTGTCTTAGAGGAATCACATAATCCAAATTTCTAAATCTTCATCCAAAAAATTGGGGGTTTTGTTTTCCTATTTACAGTTACTAAAAATCTATAAAGGTTTTATCCGTCCATGCTTAGAATACTGCTCACATATCTGGGATGCTTCTTCTTATACTTATCTCCTTGATAGAGTTGAATCTAAGGCAGTCAGACTCATTAATAACCCTTCGCTTGCTTCTAATCTGAATTCTCTCTCTCTTCACCGTATAGTATCTTCCCTTTCTCTTTTCTATCGCTACTACTTCCATTGCTGCTCTGATGAGTTGGCAAGTTGCATCCCTCCCCTCCCCCATTGCCAAGGCTGCGTAACACTCGCTAAGCGGCCTCATTTCGCAGATACTGTGTAGAAACTTGTAGCCCGCAGATTGGTCGGTGCAGCGACTGCTTCTTCCCATCTACCTCCAGACTCTGGAACTCTCTTCCTCCTTCAAGTCTTTCCTAATTCTTATGATCTATCATCCTTCAAAAAGCAGATCTATCATCATCTCAGGGCCTAGTCCTCCATATCTTTGGGTCCTCTGTACTTTGACTGCTCTTTCTGTCTGTCGTTTTCCTTTGTGTAACATTACCTCATCTCTGCCTTGTCTTTAACCTTTTTCTTTTCCTTCGGCTTGGTATTTTCTTTATTGATGAGGGCAGTGTTTGCCTGTCCTGGTGTCACACTTGTAAAAAAAAAAAAAATAATAGGAATTTAGGGAAAGCTTCACTTACAATAACTATAAAAATGCCTTTACCTTATTTCTGCTTTATCCTCTGATATCAGCAACATTTAAATAATCCAGCATTCACTACATGACTGGTGTTACAGACATTGTTGAAATATCAATAACAACATTCTTGCTTTCAGCAGACACCATTGCCTTGCTATACCTGCATTCGCTGTGATAAAAACACTGCAAGCATGCTATTACTACTAATACTCTTAGGGCAATAGGCAAAATGCTGTTAAAACTAGCATAGCTACCAAAGTGTGAACTTCTTAAAGTCAAGAATGAAAATCCAAAAGGCACTCCTGTATTGTAAGTGCCAACTCAAAGATCCCAAAACTGTCAAAGTCAAACCCATTTAGTTACGACGCATATCCAAGGGGAGAGGTAAATAAATGGTAAGATATCCAAGGCATCACTCTTGGTTATTGATTAATACCAAAGTACCAGGAAAATGTCAAGTCTTTTGAAGAACCAATTAGGTGCTTTAAGATTTCAAAAATTATGTGCCACTCCATACCAAAAGACACACTAGAAAGTTTAGTCAGTCAAGAAAATATAATAAGGGACTGTTTGCTTTTAACCAGGGTATTCAGGATCTGAGGAAGAGGATTTTTCCTCAAAGGGGAAAAAAATTTGGGAACTAATACATCAACGTTTTGTAAGGAGGAGAAAATAACTCATGTTGTGGGGGACAATCATAGAGCATTCAAGAAGAACCGGAGATCAAGACCTACGAGACATTTCAAAATGTCTCCAAAGTCATACTAAACAAAATTTTGGGAAAGGGATATTCAGGTGGCTGTTACTTGAATAGGTGGATAGTATGGGGAATGTCTGAAGCATAATATGTTATTGCACCTAGAGAAGTTGTGAAAACAGTGAGGAAAAAAAGATTCCAGTTAAACTATGAGGTCACAGCTGCTATCCACCTCTTAATTTGCATGACAAGGTATTCTTTGACTTATGTTCAACAATACAAAACTCTCCTATTCAAAACAGCAGGATATATTATTGGAAATAAAATGTCTGCAAAGGAACTAAGACGTTCCACAAGAAAAGTAGAGAGAGTAATGGTAAAAGTCCAGTTAATATCCATAAACAACTAAAAACAGCAGTAATAGAAATAAACACGTTTCTCAATCAATCAGTGAAAAAAGAACATTCACGGACGCCTATACCTTTTCAAAAATATCCAGATATGAGGGAGCAGGAGGGATGATGAGGAACATTTTGAACTTACTGACCATACCTCCTTTTCTTCTGTGGCAATTAAGATCACCTGAAGATCCAGAGCTATTTCCTTGACTTTGTGAAATGATACATGGTCCAGAGATGATTATAACTGGAGGCAGCTTTGACGACACATTTTTGATACCTTGAAGGGCACATGTAGAAATGGTTATCTCCTCTTCCTCTACAGAGAGTTAAGTGCTGATACCCATTAGCTCATGGTTCACTATCTAAGAGCCAGTTTTAATGACCATTGGCATGTTGTTGTAGTAGAGTGTTACACAGGTCCTTTTCACGCTTACATTTTTCAGTGTAATATAGACTGTTGCCACACTCATGTCTATGTGCTATTGGTCTCGATGTGCTAGCCAAATTTCAGCTCTATCTTCCCTGCACATATTGTTTGAGGCGGATTCCTCCTATCCCTTGGAGGTAGTGTCCATTCTCTTGAATGGCACAAGAAAATCTATGACTACACAATGCGAAAACAATCACTATGGCTCTCAGGGCAACTGAGAAGGACGAAAACTTGATTCTCAAGGACTTCTGGGTGTCGTACAATATTCTTCATGCTGTGAAAAATATTGGTGATCCTTGGGAGGAAGTGATGCAATCCAACTTGAATTGGGTATGGAAAGAAGCATGCCCCTATTTTGTGAATGACTTCCGAGGTTTTGAGGAGACAGTTGAGGCTGTAACCAAGAACATTGTTGTCATGATTAAGGAGCTCGAGGTGGAGGCAGAGGATGATGATGTAAAAGAGCTCCAGGAATCTTATGGGGAGGAGTTATCAACTGAGGACCTCATGCAAATGGAAAAGCAGATGATTGAAGAGGAGGAAAAAATACCAAGCCCAAAGCCAAAGAGATTGACAACCGAGGTCTTGGAAGAATCATTTACTTTGGCTGAGGAATTGTTGGCAAAGCTCGAGGCTCGGGACCCCAACGTTGCCAGGAACAATAAAGTTGAGAGAGGGATCAATGTCCTGAGGTGTTACAAGGAAATATATGAGGAGAAGAGAAGGGCATCCTTCCAGACTCGCACTGACCAAGTCTTCGTGAGGACAGAGCCCCCAGCAACAGATCCTTTACCCTCTCCCTCAATAGACTCACCTGCCCCAGTACCTTCATTATGTTCTTTTGCCTCTCCAGACTCACCTGCCCCAGTCTCCTCAGCACCAACCTCTCCAGCTTCCACCTCCCAACAAGTCAGTCTCTACCTCCCTTGCAACACCTCTACCAGTGCACAAGCCAACCACACCAGTGAAGGTAAGCTATAATGCACTGTACTGTAGTGTAATTTTACTACTAATACATTTTAAGGCCAAGCAAAACTATTAAGTTTAGTTTTATTATTTTTTATCATAGATCAAGAACACATATTTTTTTCCAATGTTTTAAATCATTTATTTATAACATAGGTTGGGGGACCTAGGTTCGAATTTAGGTATGTTCCGACTTACGTCGAAATCCGACTTAAGTCAGCTGTCAGGAACGGAACCCTGATGTTAAACGAGGACCCCCTTATTAAAATTCATTAATACGGTATACTTTATGTGTCTTTAGGCTAAGCTCTTCACAGTACTGCATATGTATGTACTGAATAGTACTTTTTTTTTATCTAAACACTACTTACAAACAATTCTACTAACGAACAGACTTCTGGATCCTAACTGTTCATAAGTTGGGGAGTGTCTGTATACTGATTAATAGAGCAATAATTAAAAGACTTTCAGATAAACGTCTAAAATATATCAATAAACTCATATACACTATACAATTAATAGGAATTTAGGCAAAACTTACTAGTAGCTAACAATAACTACATAAATTTCTTATCCTTATTTCTACTTTATCCTCTGATAACGACAGCCTTTAAATAATTCAGTATTTACTCAATGACTTGTAGAACATTAAAAATTTAAAATCATTATCAGTTATATATACTTATTTAGTAAAACACTAGCAAGGTGTTGACATCAATTTGTTCATTTAAAGAGTTTGGTAACTGGAAAGAATATTGTTTACCTCTTATACAAATATAAATGAAACTTTAAAAAAGCAAACTGTACATTATAAGGTGTGAAAGAGTAGTATTTATTAAATACAGTTATTAACTAAACAATATTCTAAACCACTCCGCATTTGGCACCAGTAACAATACCCAATTCTGGTGCATAATCATAATGATGGTGGATGAAATGAATTATAAAAAAGGGTAAATGTATAATTTGACACGAACTTAAAAATTACATTATAGTTTTTAAGTGGTTTTTTAATGTGTTCTGTACATTTCTGATGTTCAATGTCACAAGAGAGTATTAGTATTGATATATCCTCAAACCCTATCCACCATCAATATTAGGGATGGTGGGTAAAGGTAACTCACAAAATTTATCAATTTCTGAGGGATTTAAAACTGAAAGGTTCAGAATACATCATAAAGCACTGTAAAATATAAATTAACGATATTTTACTAATTAGGGATTTTCCCCCACCCCCGTTCCCTAACTGGGGGTTTTGCCCTCAGTTAACTAACTGAACATATGCTATCATGAAAAGTCACAAGAAAGAGCTTTCCTAACTGAAAAGGTCAGCCTGTAGACCCCCCTTATTCGAGAAGTACAGGATTAACATATGGTTTTAATCTTGATGTTACAAACAGTATGAAGAGCATATGGGGCAAAATAATGTCAAAGAACACCCTTAACTTGCGATATTCAAAGGAGCTATCATCATTCTTGAAACAACGGTAGATCACCTCATAAAGAAGAGATGCACACCTGGATCACAGGAGAGGCATGTTGAATGAGGAGGAAACTGTGGAAATCCAGTGAGGAATGACATAAGTGGAAGCTGATTTGGCTTCTGAATACAGGCAAATGTACAATGACTTGCTAACAGGAAGATATATGTTATATACCTCTTCCGTCAGAACATTGAAGGTCTGCACGAGTTTCTAGTGGTGCCAATGACGAATAAGAATGCACTTAGAAAACATACTTGGTGGTGAAAATACCCTACACGTCTTATTCTTATTAATTAGCACAAAAAGTGCTACAAATGAAAAGTGAAAAAGTTTTGTGATTTTCCACTAAAACAGACTCATATTACAATCCGAAGTGTTTAAAGATAGAAAACTACCCTGAAAATATTCCAAAAAGCTTAGGTATTAACATTCATCATTTTTCCTAATTCTTTATAAATGTTGATCCTTCACCCTGCTGGTAACCTAAACATCCCCCAGACCTTCACAACTACTAAACGGTATGTACTATATAACAGTAACAAATCCAAAATTTCCTGTTTGATATAATTTAATGGGTAGAACGTCTTTATGAGCATTAATCTTAGTTCATCGTCTCCTTGCACAATGCAAACTCCTTCAGAATCAGTAACAGTCTTCTTCTTGCCTCTTAGATATTCAGTGACAAAATTTCTAGCATACAGCAAAAACAAGAGTTGATATAGTACAAATAAATGAACAGGGGATAATTTGTTTCTAGAAAATGTGGTAACTGCATTTTATAGAAAATAAAACTGGCAACAAGCACTATACACACTAACGAGTATTAATGCTAAAAGTGAGTAAATAAACGAATAATAATTGCAGTTTACTAAGCTGGTTATTCGTTAGGTAATATTACGGTTAAGATTCGTTTTATGTTCTCCCCTTACAAACACTCCTTACGAAATCAGTGTTGCCAACACTTATTGAAATGTGCAGCGCTTACCCAATGACAATTAAAGAGGAAAAAAAGTCAGTGCTCATGGAGAGTGCCTCTTCTCCGTCTTTCAGTCTCAACATACTTGTCGTATGAGTTTTTAAAAGAATTAATACTCTGGCTCATTACGATGTCATCAGGGAGACTATTCCATGGTTTACAATTCTAGAATTAAAGAAATTGTTCCTCTTGGTAGTTCAGTGTCTGGGTTTTACCAGCTTTAGGCTGTGTCCTCTGGTATTTGGCCTGTCCTCTGCTGCTGCAAGTTGCAGAAAGTAACCATCTTTGACTGAGTCGATACCATGGAGTATCTTATAAGTTTGAATCATGTCACCCCGTATTCTTCTCTCCTCCAGTGTGGTTAAGTCTGAGATGGGTGAGCCTCTCCTCATATAGTAAATTCTGATGGTTCAGGGTCTAACTTTGTGGCTCGCCGCTGCACTTGTTCAAGTTTGTTAGTATTTCGACGGGTGCATGGAGCCCACGCCTGGTTATTGTATTCCAGCCGGTGTCTAATCAGAGACTTGTACAATGGTAGGAACATCTCCTTGTCCAAAAAGGTGTATGTTTTTCTAAGAAGTCCCACCATGGAATTTGCACTGGCTGTTGCCTTGGCTACTTGTACTGACGGCTTTAAGATTGGGGTAACATATACACCTAGGTCCTTTTCTTCCTCAGTGACGTCTAGTGGAGTATTGCCCATATAAGTCTGGTACTCGGGATTTCTCCTTCCTACATGCTCTGCTTTACAAACACTCAAAATGACCTATTTAAAGTATGTAAGTGTTCAAATCTGATTTAGGTTAGAGTATTGGGTTGGGTTAGATAAGTTACGTTAGTTGGTTTAGGTTATTCAAGTACCCACTACCGCCGACCAATTTCGGCCCAACCACAAAAAATAGTGATTTCTGAAGAAAATAATGATAAGAATCATGCAAAACACATCAAAATCAGAACAAAACAGTCTAATCCAAACATAGAAAGGGTGAATAAAATGAAACTTAAATAGTAAGACTTCAGTAGTTCCCAACTGATAGTCTCTCATCCAAATATTTTGGGAGGTATAATAGTTGTTTTATATATAGTATACGATATGATTCAGCAGAAATTGGCCAAGTATTCCATGGACAATGAACATAATGAATCCAATGTCCAAATGAGAGCCATGGCAAAGATTCTGACGATGAGTCAGGAACTGCAGCTCTTCTATGTAGCACTACTCGTAATGTTGCTGACAACAACGGCGGTTGAACGAGATCCAAATTCTGACAGACGGGCCCTTAAGGGGAAGGAGGAGGAGGATTGGCTGCACCGAAGATACGTTATCATGACCCAGTTTGGAGCCTTTAAGGAAACTTCTGAAAAGGGCTGACGCCACACCAAGCGTATCAATAAGTCTACACACCTCTAAATTGGAACTGAAATATCTCCCAAATGACACCCGGGTTGGCCTACCGTATCGTATGACTCAGAGTAATATTTAGCCTGTCGTTTGTTTTTAAGCACTTCATCTGATGGGCGTACACTTCCCCATATCTATGCATATCCATATATCCCATTTCAAGGCACTCCTTTATCACACGTACCTGACACTTGGCTTCTCGTGTGCCTTACACCTTTCAGAAACACAATATAAAGCACTTACCATCCTATTTGATTATCACAGGGGAAAAATCTTCACAAAAATAAAAAAAAAATTCTCAACAACCCTCTCGTATTCCACTATCGGCTTCGTGTGTCACTCCGGGAGAGTCAAAACAAAGTCTAAAAGCAATAGTAAAAATATAAAATCGCCATTAAAAAATAATTAAGAGAATCATCTCGAAAATATAGTTACAAAAGTTCATTAGATTAAATTTCTGTAAAATATGATATATGAAATATTATTGATAGATTATTGGGGAAAAAACAGACTCAGACATTGCAGTAATAGGTATATGAAAAAATATTTATATTATTCTAATTTAGAAGAAAATGAGTCATTATAGTGCACTTAGCATTATAATTATATTTGCGGATACACCTTTAAAACACGAATGCTCATTTGATTCCCAAAAAAGGTCACGTGACGTACACTTCCTGAAGGTGGGATGACTCGGTCCCGTCTGTCTCACCTGCGATTCTCAACATTTGTTTCGTTCGCTTTTGTTGTGTGACATCCTCGCTAGGGTCTCTGTGCGCCTTTAATAATTAAAGCTCTATTGTATGTAATGATATCATATGAGGAAGGCAGTGTATGGTATCCACTTTCAAACGGTAATCTGGTGTACGTTGAACTGACAAGTGTAAACATTAAAGTACACCTTAGGTTCTGTCACTCACCTTTGTGAATGCAAGGTGTTCTGTACCGTTTGAGAACCAGGCATTTTTATGATGCATTTGTAACAGAACATCACGAGGGCAGTAGCGCTAGCAGTGTCTCATAGATCTAGCTATTATTAGTAAACTGTTATGTAGGTGGGCAGTGTCAGGATAGACATGTCTAGCATTGTAACCTGGAAGGAGTAGCCTGAATGGTATCTTTTATTAGATATGTATGTAATCGGTTTGCCTTCGTGTTTATGATTGACCTGCTATCAACCGAAGAATGATAAGCGACCCATAATTTGTTTAATATTACAAAGACGTTGCATAGGCCACTGCAGTGTTACTTTACAGATGGCTATATCTTTGTAAATATATACTTTCAAACCAAAAATTAGAAAAACTTAATATTTATTACCCGGTCAGGATATTCAATCCCAATTCTCAAAAGAAGTGATAATGGAAATAATTTATTTGTGATTTAAGATATATCATTAGTTTGTATTTTTCATTTCACTCTGAGTTAATGTAAGAATTGCAGTTTGTTTTCTGTATTTTAGAAGCCGTGTGATAAAAATTATCGGTAGTATTACCATGTTTTAAGGCACATTACTTAAAGTGGGAAGGGGAAGGGATCCTCTGTTTGAAGAGAAGAGAATAAATGTACTATATGAATTATTATTACTTTGTTTATAGTCAGGTAGATATTAGTTAAAAATGTAGCTGTACTGTAGATTTCCATGTGTAATAGGAAGTTTTGAGTGTATGGATTCAGATGGAGATGGGGAAAAGTGTTCAAGAAAGATGGACATATAAATGTCATTTGTAGAAGAATTGTGGTGTGATTTTGATATGAATATGATGTCAATATAGTTTTGGCTGTTTCTGAAACAAATTTATTCAATTTTTCTACTATTTGTATATACAGTATAATTTTTTACTCAGAAGCCTCCCTGGATAATGTAAAGATATATAACCCCCACAACCCCTTGTAAAGTTGAATAACCCCGTAATCAAACTTGTAAAGTTAGATTACCCCGTAATTAACTTGTAAAGCTGAATAATCCGTTGTGTGTCTTTATAAGAACCAATTGAAATCATGTAGGAATAAAAGAACAAAAGTAAGAATACAGAACATTTATTCACACAAACACAAATGCAAATAAAAGGAAAAGCAACTAATAATTACCTTGTAATTACAAATAACCCCTATTACTACCTTGTAAATATGACTAACCCCAAGACTTGTCTTGTAAAGATGAATAACCCTAAAGGACCCTGGGGTTATTTATCTTTACAAGATCTGCCAACCTGGCATTAAATGGCTGCCATGATAGACAGTACAGTATTTGAAAGTCAAAATAACTAGTAGGAAAACTTTTATAGAACCCTAATTGACCTTACTAATACCGTACCTACTTTGACATGTGGAATATTGTGTTTATCATAATTATTGCACTATTGTTATGAAATTTTCTTTTCACTTGAATTTACTGGTTTGAGTTTATTGAGTACTGACTTGGAATTACTTGTATTGCTATATTCATAGTTTTTCCATTTAATTGCAGGTGCTAAACATTGATATTTCTCTGACGACAGAACTATCATATGTTTTATTTATGTAGACTGAGATAGTCTGTAGTACTTATAGCCTTACATTCTTATCAGGTTTATATGCTTTTAGTTTCTAATCACTCTAAAGTCGTGAAATAAAGATACTGTATCTTATCTAGGTAGACGTCACAGAAGAATTCATATAGCTATGCCTTATACTTTCACTTACACTTTGCTTCTCTTGACCCGATACAGCCATGTAGCTTGCTATTTAGAAAATATGTGGATAGGTAGACTCTAGATCCTCATATGCTTTGGAGTTAATTGCAGCATGGGTGTACCTCTTGTACAGTACATACAGAATCTTTATTTTTATTGGAATCTGTATGTCTTTGTCAGTTTTTCTTGTTAGACCGTATACCATATCTAATCAGACTGAAACTTTTTATTTTTTTTATTTTTTTATTTTATACAAAAGGTATATTTTTTCAACCATTATGGAATTGTGCTTACGAAGTTAATATGTTAAGAAATAATAATTATTGTGAAAAAGATTTTCCCTGAACAAAAATCATAATTAGTTATTTCTACATTACATACATAGAGAGTTAATTAAAATATAGTTGCAAAATATATTTTATTTTTTTCAGCAATACAGAACAGCTGAGTGTCATATGTTAATTAAATTATATAGAACTGATCGTAGTGTTGTTAAATCGTGCCTGTTAGAGTACAGTACTTAAATTGTACATCTGTACTTGTAAGTGCCTTTATTGAGAGTTAATTTATCGTTGTCTCGTATAAAACTATTATTCATGATGCCTGCCCAGACCCAGAGTGGCAAAGAATCTGGAGAATTGACAGAGATAAGAGTGAAGATTGCTTATAGTGGGTAAGTATCGTATTGTATTCTTTAAGTTGGTACATTCCTTATAAAATGTAATTCTTCAGTTTATCCCATGAGTAGATATGAAGATTGTGGTTGACATTGTCTTGAACAAGTATTTTCCATTTATATATATGTAGAGTTATCAGCTTAATTAAAAAAAAAATTGTTTAATGCATTTTAAGCTATATCTTGACAGACACCTTATATTGTGATCTTTTTGCAGTAATATTTCTTTATACTTTGGTAATTGAACGTATTCTTGCTTTATAACAGAAGAATTATAATTATTATTAGGTGCATGATGTCGGTGGAATTGAATAAAGTTTTAGATGGTCAACAAATGTCATATAAAAGTTTGTATACATATAGCCAAACTTGTGATGATATTTTCTTGTATTATCCTTGGTCTTCATATATAGTTGTCTGTCTCTTTACTACCATTTTTACAAAACTACATATTCTTTGGTCTTCTGAAACTTTGCAAAATGCGACAGATTTTGATTAGGCCTGTCAGTGGAAGAAAGTATTTGTCTTAAATTGAGCATTGTTTGGAATTTTACAAATTATTAAGCAGCTAAAATTGTTTGTGGCCACTTCTTCTTCTTCTTTTTTTTTACATATAAATCATACAAGCTTATTTTTCTTTTGTTGAAAACTCATGCAGTCTTTGAACTAGACACCAGATTAGGTGCTCAAGCCTAAGGCAGCAACAATTTGAGTTTTCTTTACTTGTGCTTTTTTTTTAAGTATTTGTATTTGAGGCATGCATTTCCACATGTCAAAATTCTAAGGCAATAGAGCAAACCTAATTCAAGTGAAAAAATTTGTGGATTATAACAAGATCAGAACCTCTCTTTTATTGGCTTGAATATTAATAAATAGTATTATTTCTACTATTAAAACACTGCATATACATTCTGCCATAAGTAATTGTATTAAAAGTTTATAAGAGCCACTAGGAAGTGTATCAATATGCTTTGTAGTTTCTCATTTAAGCAGCCACACTTATTTTTGTTTGCATTCAGAAATAGAAAAAATAGAGCTAGATACATCATGTCAGTACATGTCCTCTGCTGTGTTATAGTTTTTAGCCAGGGATAAAGAAACATCTAGACTTGATATGCGTGTATCATATCTTCAGTTGTGCCAATAGAAGTAAGACTTTCCAAAGTGACAAATATGGTAATGATGCCGATAACGATACTGTATGTAGCGTTATTACTACTACTTTATTATTAACGTTATTGTTAACATTTTATTACAGCATTATTATTTTCTTTGAAAGGTACATTTTATTTAACTTTATGTATTACCATCTTATTAGTTCAATTATATGTCTACTTATAAGTTACTTTTATTTTAGAAAAATAACCTTTGTACAAAAATGGAAATAAATGTTTGTTGCTTGTTTGTTTATATTAATATGTGGTTCACCATGACCTATTCTGTTCTCTGAGTGGTTTATATCACATCAACCAATTATTGCCAAGATTTTGAATTTCTGATTACAGTTTAGTCAGACTTTTAGAGTGGGTTTAACATTCCAGTCTTTAATCTTTGCCTTCTTGAATATGATATTCAATTCATGAGCTGATAACGTCATTGAAAAGGGACAAAGACTTCTCTTGAATCAACAAGAGGCTAAGTCATACCCTCCGCTGACACTGGTATTCCATCCAAATAGTTAGAAGTTTTTCCATTTCTTCTATGTCTTCCCCCTCTTTTACTAATAATAGTTAGCTCTATAAGCATGGCACATGTTACATGTTCCATAATACGGTCTTTATTGTTGTATTTCGTGCCCACAGTGGAACAGTTCATATTGTAAGTGCAGGCTACATTCCCCATTTTTTCACCACCATCTAGTTTGTTAATTATTGCCATTTTTGTTTCCATCAACATGGCTTGTATTTTTTTTAAAGCTCCACTATCATGCATAGGCATATGCTATTCACCACTCTTGATGGATAAGCAATTCGCTGGATATTTCACAATAAAAATCCTTGTACACAACGAAGAGTGTCAGAGTGTCTGTAAGAGACGTTAGCTGAGACTACAATACTAACAGCATGCTCTATGCAACAGTGCTGCTTGCACTGTCGTTCGCAGCCAAAAGCTGTACAAGGCACAAGAGCCACTGCTTGCAAAAATTGGACTTGCAGTGAATTTGGTTCATATAATTTGTATAATTTTTCCTTGCTGCTTACTTTGTTCGTATCTGGTGAAATTTGTAAGTCAAGGAACATGTGTTACTTGTATACTTTTTTGCGCAAGGACATGCTTTTACACAATGTTTTCCTGCCATGTATTTTAAATCTTCCCTGGTTTTCACAACCACTGCATCACAAACTTGAAAAACCACTTTAGCCTCTGCAAGGGAAACATTATTAGTATTCCCACAAATTTATTTTTCCATTTACTTTATTGAAAGAATGCTAGACCTCTTTTTTCCTCCCATTTTTCTGCTACTACAGATGTAGACATTATTTTCAGTTGCTCTGAAACTTCTAATATCTGCTGTAGTGCATAACTTTCTCTGACAATATGATATACAAAGGTAAATATAAGTGTGGCACAATTCATGAATGCAATGAAGGCAACATGTGTAGTACACTAGATGTTACTCCAAGTGCTAAGCAAAGACTGATTCACGCAGTGGCATTCCAACACTCCTCATTTCACTCACGTACTATATTGCCTCAGTGCGTGTCCAAAATTCAAACTGCGCATTTGCGCTTATTCCACTTTGGTTTTGAAGATTATTTGATAACTTTTTTTAATATTTTCAGTTCATATACAGTCAAAACCACGTAAGTATAGTTGACTTGAGCTGCGTGATGAGAGAGTGCTCTAATATTAACAACATACTATCCAAAAATTAGCACTAATTATTATAATTGCAATTGATACTTTTCAATCCATGTGTAGGAAAATTGTGGTTTAGTTTTTGTACAATCAAACTCAGTTTTCTGTCCTGTTGCTGCTTTACAGTGAACTCTCAGACACACAATGCTCGTGAATTTGCCTAATCAAGAAATCTTTTCTTGTTTGAATATCTGGTTTGCAATTAAATTAATGTTGTATCATATAGAGCGTGTATAATCATTCACTATCAATTACAGAAGTGCAATTTTTTTATTTATTTTAATTTCAGAGAGGTGTACATCACATACATTCAACCCAATTTGGAGGTGGAGAGTCTTGAGCATGAAATAAGAGGAATATGCAAGTTTGATCCCTCCCAGGTCTTTACTGTAAAATGGGTGGATGAGGAAGGTTCGTAAACATGTTTGTAATAGAATGTATTAATATCACCATTAAGTGGAAAAATGTCTTTTCCCCCCTTGTTGAATATATGTTCATTGCACTGTAGATTACACATATTGTAAATAATAATACAAAAAAGAATATTAACAATGTTAATAATAACAAGAAAATGGTTATCAAAGGTTAAGCAAGCCCCAAGCAATATGACTTGAATATTATGTAATTCATTATACAGTAGTGTACATATACAATAAATTGTATAATATTTTCAGTTTGTTCAAAGTCAAAACTGCATTAGTTAATTTAACGCAAGATGCAAAATGATGCGCAGTATATATATATATATATATATATATATATATATATATATATATATATATATATATATATATATATATATATATATATATATATATACAGGGAGTCTTTATATAACATCAGGGTTCCATTCCTGAAAGGCGACTTAAGTCGAAAATCGACGTAAGTCGGAACTCTCTTAGCTTCGAACCTGGGTCCCTAAATAATTATATATATACATATACTGTATATATATATATATATATATATATATATATATATATATATATATATATATATATATATATATATATATTTTTTTTATGGGGGACCCTATGTTCCCAATGGTTTTAAATATTACTAAACCTAATCTTAATACTATTCCTAAACTTTAAAATTAACATAATATACAGGTACTGTACTGTATACATGTACTGCACAGTATAATAAAACAACACATACATAAAAATAAGTGTACTATATTACACTACAATACCTGTACTGTTACGATGAGGCCAGTCCATTGCTTTGTGATTGCAGTCGACCAAGCAGGAGTCGAACCTGGTAGAATACAATACAAAAACTTCCCTTGTCTTGATTTAAAAAACATACACAGCATTTGGCTTTGGTATTATTAGGCCTAAATAGGGCTAACATCAAACCTCAATCAGGATTTGAATTGATTTACTCCCCCAATTCTTTTCTAGGTAATATACAGATGTATAATTTCATTGTGAGCAATAATTTCCTCTATAATATATTGTTTTCACTTATGATTAGTAATCTGGTATCCCTTCAGGAAAGTTCTATTTAGAGTACACCTAGTTCTTGGAATAGCGCGAAGATAGGTTCTCAGAAGTGACGGGTAATGTGAAAACTGCGTAATGTAACAAGTCCTTTTCCATAAGAAACAATGATAATGGGCATAGATACACTATGCCAAAGATATAAGATGAGTAAAGCATATTTTAAAAGTACGTAACAAAGCAGCAAGACCTGTAGTTATTTATATTAACATGCAGATAGTGTAGATATAAAAGATATTCAGAGTTACTGTACTGTAAACAAATTAATGCACTCTATTATGCGGTGGGCAACAGGCATACACTATGACGTGCATGGTAGCGGTGAGCACGAGGATGCGGGAGAACGAACCTTTGTCTGCAAACGTTTTTGCTCTCGCAAGCTTTTTCCCTGACGATATTATATGACAAGTTTGTTTGATGTTTGTTCTTAATGCTTTTTTTCCATTCTCTCCATAATATCCAATTGCATTAAGCGGTAGAAGAGAAGGAGGATGCAGGAGAATGAACCTCTATTTGCAAACGTTTTGCTGCCTCCATATCAGCTGATGCACTCTCCCACGCTTTTTTCCTGATGATATACAAACGTTAACACAAACACAGTTAGAACAAGCGATATATCCATGCAGTATGCTGGGTAAAGAGAAACTGAAGCACATGTCAGCATGGCGGAAAAGTTCCTCCGAGGCGGTCGATTATTTACTAAAAAAAAAAAAAAAAAAAAAAAAAAAAAAAAAAAAAAAAAAAAAAAAAAAAAAATATTGCATGGGTGTTATTCATGTATTTCTTATTTTTTTAATATTATTTTTTAGTGGCATTATTCCAGCTTCGCGTATTATAAACACACGTAAAAAGCGAAGTAGGTGTATTCTGTTTTGAGGTTAATCCTCTCCTATATCTATAGGGCATGGTAAAACCTAGATCTATCCTATTAGTGAAAGCCACTTCTTATTTCAAGCAAGGTACTTCGGCTAGACATTGAGATTGAAGTTCTTGCAGTTATATAGATCCTTATTTTATCTATACAGTACATGAATATAAGTTGTAAATAAATGCTGTCATCAAGTTTTTTTTATTGAAGGTCAGAATGTTAATTTAGTGTGAATAGAAATAACCTCTGTGTCACAATTAAAAGGTGTAGTAGTAGCATTCACATTTTGATTGCTGAATGTGATGTATTTTATTTAATACTGATCAGCATAGAAGGATTCTCATTTTAATATTGTCTGTTATTATTGACATTTAATTATTTTCATGATTTTGTTAAAAATAATAAAATTTCCTCTGATATATGGATATTTTCATAGGCCTGTTCACACAGGGTGTTTTTAACTGCGCGTTTGGGAACACACTGTCCCATTTTCGATGTTTGTATATGGAATTGTTCAAAGTAACCATGGCGGTTTGGAAACCACCACGGTGGCGAGGCAGGCGTGTCGAGATACATACAAATGAATGTCACAGAGCGATGAAATGTGCGTTTTGAGGACAGCAAGCACCATCATTGGCTGTATGCCAGCCAATGAGAAAAGAGACTCTTTTACCATGGCAACCCTGGATATCATGTGTACTGATTCCTGTAATGAGTCACACATACACCATTGCATTGCTGGCTTCTATTAGATGCCATTAACATGAAGAAAAAAAGTGGATCTACCACTCAGGGGCTGCTGCGGTCCAAAACTCTTCGTGTGAATGATTACAGTGTTAAGCGCAGCGGTGGCCACCTTGGTTAAAAATGCCCTGTGTAAACTTGCCCCTAAGACTGTCCTTCCAGGTTCCTAGTCAAAATGGAGAATTATAGTAGACATTGAGTTTATTTTTATAAGTTACTAAGTGTCTTCTTAAAAATTAGAATTTGCAAAAGTAAAGTTTTGTTTTCTTCCACTTTCTAACAGGTGATCCTTGCACTATCTCCTCTCAGCAGGAATTGAACGAAGCCTTAAGGCTCTATGATCTCAACAAAGATTCGGAGCTAGCCATTCATGGTGAGTATAGAGATATTACTATCTTTGCTGTCTTTTTAGGACTTATCACTTGCTGATAGACATTTTGCGTGACTGATTAGCTATTATGAAGTATTCTGTAGAGGCATTTCACTGTATTCAAAAAGCCTGATACCAGCTGAATATGATGATTGCTCTTTCTGGTATATGTTTTGTATATACCCTCTGTTTTTTTTTTGTTTTTTTTTACACCAGGACGGGCCCCCAAAAAAATAAAGTAAATCTACCCTCATCAAGCCTGGGCACGAAGAAAACAAAAAGAGAAACAGATGGGGAGTGTTGTGACTTGCTTATGATATATATATATATATATATATATATATATATATATATATATATATATATATATATATATATATATATATATATATATATATATATATATATATATATATATATATATATATATATATGGCTACGTTAGGAAATTTAAAGAAATTATTAGTTCTTTAGTACTTTCGAGTACATTTATCTACTACTCATCTTCAGAGGTATCCAATTTACAGAAATAAAAGAAGCGATATGTACATACTGAAACAGGAGAAAGAGAAAATTTAGTAACTCAATAAAGGAAATTTATTGATGGCAACAGTATAAACTCCAGGTGGAAGATATCATATTTCCCGCTATTGGCATGACAAGGGAAGGGTCATTGCTGAGATTAGCGAGAGTTTGTAAGCACAGGTGGGGTAAATAGAAGTGCGGTCTTTAGTGCAAGGAAAAGAAAATATTGTAAATGATTATAGTATCAATAGTAATAATGATTATTATATTGATAACAATAATAATAATATTAAAAATAATACATGGCATTCTCAACTTAGGTCAGAGTTCTGTTCCTGAAATGTGATGTAACCCGAATTCGATTGCAAGTTGTAGTACACAAACATAAGCACCTATGCTAATGCAGTAGTAAAGTTTATCTCTTTGCAATGCATTTTACTATCTCTAATTTCACTTCCATGGTGATGGCTTTTCTTTTCTTACCATCAGAAGAATCTGCTTTACATTTGGGAGACAAAATGCGGTCCAAAAATTAAACAAGTAAAATAATTTATGGGAGATGCTTTGTATCCACGAAGCATCATAACTCAAGGACAGTGTAAACCGATGATCCCCTGTAATAATAATAATAATTATAATAATAGCAATAGTAATAATAATAATAACAGTAATGATAATAACAACAATACTGTAGTAAGAATAACAATGATGAAAAGAATAATATTGAAAATACTCACAAAAACAATAATAGGAATAATGATTATCATACTATCACTACTACTAGTACTACAATAATAACTAAATAATTATAGTAATAATGTAATGATAACAGTAATGGTACAATAACAGTGATGACAATTACTAAGAAAATAATATTAATGACAGTGATAATAATAACAATACTGTAATAAGGACAACAATAATGATAAAAATAATCTTGAAAATAATCACGAAAGTAATAATAGTAATGATAATATTAATAATGCTATCACTTCTACGAAAATAATAATGCAAAATTGCAGTAGTAATAATGTAATGATATTAGTAATAGTACAATAAAAGTAATGATAATCACTAAATAATAATAATAGCAATAGTAAAAACAACAATAATAAGTAACAACAATACCTTAATAAGGACAACTATAATGATAAGAATAATATTAACAATAATCACGAAAACAATAACAGTAAATGTAATAAATATGATATTAATACTGTCTCTGCTACTTCAATGAAATAATAGTTATAATGTAATTATAATAATAAAGGTTACAATAACAGTAATGGCAATCGCTAATAAAAATACTACCACTAATGATAGTAATAATAATAATAATAATAATTATAATAATAGTAGGAACAATTATAGTAATAATGCAAAATTAGTTGTTCATAAAAATGAATATTATGGTATTTCCAAAATTACTTTCTTCAAACTTATGAAGCATACTTGATAATATGGGATCAATTACAGATAAAACATGACTTTGATATTCTTGTGTTCAGCTTTGAACATTGTTTATCTTGGTTGACACAAAAATCCAAAGATATGCTAGTCTGACCAACATAGAGCTTATCACAATCTTTACATGAAATCTTGTATATAATATTAAAAGCGGAAGCAGAAATATTTTTAATCTTCATATTGCGAAAGTATATTCATATTTGAAAACTAAACAGATAGTTAATGTTCCTAGAGTCTTGACTAAAATGCAACATCCCAGGAAGTAGGGGAATAACCAATATGATAATAAAATTTGAAACAATATTACTATCGGAGCGGGATGTCTATGAAATACTCATTTTGCAACATTGTAACAGTTAAAAACTAATTGGAATAACAATATTTTCTCCAAAAGCAATGATTTTCTCAATCTCAGCATCAAGAAATTCGGGACTTACAATACGTAAAGCTCAGAGAAACATTAAAGAAAAAATAGATTTCTTTATTTTTTTATCATGACCCGAATAATAATCCCCATATGATAGATTATTTGTTGGCTTCTTAAAAATATCAAACTTTAACGAAAAAGGTTCTCTATACAACGAAATATCTAAGAAAGGCAAGCTAATAGTACAGTATTTTCTCTTTCCAACGTAAATTTAATAAAGGGAACAAAATTATTCATCTTATTAAAAAACTTATGAACATTAATATCAGATGGAAAACGCATTGTACTGTATATCATCGACATAGTGATAATTAATATTTCTGGTGACTATAGTTTGAAGGTATTGTATTTCAAGAAATACCATATAAAGATTAGAACAAAGAGGAGGGATTTCCCATAGCCAAAACTAAACTTAAAATGAGCAACATCAAAGTGAATGGGCTGTAAAAAATTTATTTTTAGGTAAATAAATAATATGATTATAGAGTTCAGAAGTAAAGTAATCTAACTAAGTTGTCTATGAGTACTTTGATAAAGAGGGAACAAGCGTTAAAATTGATCATATGCATATCTGGAGTAATATCAAGATTGAAAAACTTTAAAATCTTGATATCACTCCCTTATCCTTTCTTCACGCAAAGTTCATAAGGTTCTTCGCTCATTAAAGACAAACAAGGCATCTGGTCCCGATGGTATCCCTGCAAGGTTCCTTAAGGAGTTTGCAGATGAACTGGCTCCCTTGCTTTGCCGTCTTTTTCGCCTCATTCTGTCAACCAGTATCTATCCTTCATCTTGGAAGCATGCTCTAGTTCAACCTGTTCCTAAGAAGGGTGACCGCTCTATTCCTTCTAACTACCGACCTATTGCTGTAACCTCCTCTATTGCTAAAGTTTTCGAAACTTTGCTCAATGCTCACTTCTTGAAACGCCTTGAATCTAACTCACTTATCTCCGATCACCAGTACGGCTTCCGCAAGGCAAGATCCACTGGTGATCTCCTGTCCTATCTTACTCATGTATGGTCATCTTCTCTGAGGAACTATGGAGAATCCTTTGTAGTCGCCCTTGATATCTCTAAGGCTTTTGACAGAGTCTGGCACAAGGCTCTGTTGACCAAACTCCCTGCCTATGGCTTTACCCCTTCTTTCTGTTCTCTGATTTCCAGTTTTCTTACTGACCGTTCTATATCTGTAGTCGTTGATGGCGCGACATCTAGCCCTTTCTCTGTTTCCAGTGGTGTTGCACAGGGCTCTGTTGTTTCACCTACTCTCTTCCTTCTCTTCATCAATGATCTTCTACAATCCCCATCTTCCTCTCTTCTTCATGCCTTTGCCGATGATTCTACCCTTCACTTTTCCTCTGCCTTTTCTTCACAACCTTCATCTGTTACTCATAATCAATTTCGTATCACTCTTTCTTCTACTCTTAACTCCAATTTGCAGAGAGTATCTGAATGGGGCACTCAAAATTTAGTTGAATTCAATGCCTCCAAGACACAGTTTCTGGCTATCTCTTTATCTTCTTCTCCTCCTGATAACCCTATTGTCTTCGAAACTAATGAAATTTACCCTCTTAAGTCTATCAATATATTAGGAATCCATATAGCCTCTAACTTGTCTTGGAGGAATCACATAATCCAAATTTCTAAATCTTCATCCTAAAAATTGAGGGTTTTGTTTCGTTTTCGTTATTACTTTTCCTCATTGCAGTTACTTAATATTTACAAAGGTCTTATCCGCCCCTGCTTAGAATACTGCTCACACATCTGGGGTGCTTCTTCCTTTACTTATCTTCTTGATAGAGTTTAATCTAAGGCAGTCAGACTCATTAATGATCCTTCTCTTACTTCTAACCTGGATTCTCTCTCTCTTCGCCGTAAGGTATCTTCCCTTTCGCTTTTCTATCGCTACTACTTCCATCGCTGCTCTGATGAGTTAGGGAGTTGCATCCCTCCTCCACTGCCGAGGTTGCGTAACACTCGCCAAGCGGCCTCATCTCACAGGTACTGTGTGGAGGTTTGTAGCTTGCGGATTGGTCGGTGCAGCGACTGCTTCTTCCCATCTACCTCCAGACTCTGGAACTCTCTTCCTCCTTCTGTCTTTCCTAATTCTTATGACCTTTCATCCTTCAAAAAGCAGATCTATCGTCATCTCAGAGCCTAGTCCTCCATATATCTGGGTCCTCTTTACTTTGACTGTTTTTTCTGTCTGTCGTTTTCCTTTGTGTGACATTACCTCATCTCTGCCTTGTCCTTAACCTTTTTCTTTTTCTTCGTCTTGGTATTTTCTCGTGCCCGGGCCTTTGTTGATGAGGGCAGTTTCTGCCTGTCCCGGTGTCACACTTAAAAAAAAAAAAAAAAAAATATGCATATGGTTAGTTTTGATATTTGTTCCTTCTTTACAAAATTACCCAGTGGCATATGTCATTCAAATTCAGAGAGACACACACACTGACAGACATAAAAAGCTTTAACCCATCATCTCCTTAGTGTGTCGCAGTAATAATAAAGGTAATAATGATAATAATAATACGTATGATATGAGAGAGAGATAGATATGAAAAGCACTTTGGCTATTGTCTTCTTTGTGTTTAATAATAATAATAACCACAATAATAATAATAATTAAATTGATAATAACCTTTATAATAATAATAATAATAATTATAATAATAATAATAATAAAAATTATAATAATAATAATAATACGTATATGAGAGAGAGAGAGAGAGAGGGATGAGAAGGACTTACGCTAATGTCTTCTTTGTGTCAAACAATAGTTATAACAATAATGATGATAATGATAATAGTATTGATATTAATTATAATAATAATATTAATGATAATGACAATGATAATAATAATATCTATATTGCTAAAGCACGTCACTCCGTATATACTCCCCCTAGAAGGTAACATATAGCCAGAACCTCTCCTTTTCTCATAGTGTGTACAGTATGTGTATATTAGATATGCATACCTTTGAAAACTGTTGGTAGGAGCTTGAGTCAGTCTCT
>JAXCGZ010010134.1:0-46181 GCA_037179515.1 Halocaridina rubra | reverse complement strand
TTCAAAAAGGGAAGGAGGGATACGGCTCTGAACTATAGACCAGTTTCCTTGACCAGCCATAGTTTGCAAACTTATGGAGAAACTACTAAGGAAACATATCTCTCTTCACTTGGAATCCTTCAACTTTTTTGTCAGTGAGGCAACATGGCTTCAGAGAAGGAAGATCAACAGTAACAAACTTATTAGAATTTTATGATGAGGTAAGCCAAATCTTACAGGAAAGAGAGGGCTGGGCAGATTGCATATTCCTAGACTTCCAGAAAGCGTTTGACACTGTTCCACATGGGAGACTTATTAGGAAGCTGCAATCAATGGCTAGAATAGGTGGAAATGTCTTGGAATGGATAAAAACTTACTTAGAAGGAAGGGAACAGAGGGTTAGAGTAAGACACTCAGTGTCTGAATGGAGAAGAGTTAGTAGTGGAGTTCCACAGGGTTCAGTTTTAGGGCCACTTTTGTTCCTTGTATATGTAAATGACCTACCAGAGTCTGTAAATTCATTCATGAATATGTTTGCAGATGATGCAAAGATTGTGAAGAAAGTAAAAAACGAGAACAATGGTAGAGAACTTCAGGAGGATCTAAATAATCTGCATGAGTGGTCAGAAAAGTGGCTGATGAAATTCAATACCTCAAAATGTAAGGTAATGAGAATGGGTACAAGTGCAAGAAGGCCCAAGCTTGACTACTCGGTGGCTGGAGTACAACTTCAAGAGACAGAAAATGAGAGAGATCTAGGAGTAAACATACTGGCAGATTTGTCTCCAGAAATACATATAAATGGCGTAGTAAGGGCAGCATATGCATTCTTATCAAATGTAAGGGTAGCCTTCAGGCACATGGACAAGGAAATGTTCAGAAATATTTATGTAACCTATGTGAGGCCAAAACTCGAATATGCAGCCCCCTTTTGGAATCCGCACTTGAAAAAGCACATAGCTAAGCTTGAAAAAGTTCAAAGACATGCCACGAAACTGGTGCCAGAAATACGCAATCTCGGTTATGATGAGAGGCTGAGGGAATTAGACTTGCCATCACTCGAAGCTAGAAGAGTAAGGGGGGATATGGTGACAGTCTTTAAATTCCTTCATGGTTATGATAGAGTGGATAGGGATCGATATTTCGATATGGCTGGCTCTAGAACTAGAGGTCATAGTTTGAAGCTTCGTAAGAAAACTTGTTTGCAGGATGTAAGGAAATACTTTTTCAGTGTAAGAGTAGTTGATAATTGGAATTCGCTAAGCGAGGAGGTAGTTAATGCTATCTCAATCCATAGTTTTAAGGACAAGTACGATAAGTATCACTAAGTCTAAAAATGGAACATGTTTTTCCTTTTTTGGTGGTAAACTGCCTCCTACTGTTATTGGTTGCATAAAAAAATTGAGTGACATGAAACTGTGATACAAGAATGAAAGGTTGTGTACAGTAATAATGACACAGCAGCTAATAACAAAGATTAATAAATTTATGAAAAATAACATTTATAGTTTTAATACTTTATGTTCATATAAATCAAATTAATTATAATCGAAGTTATATAATGAAATTTAAGCATACAATTTTCTAATAAATAAATATTTATGATATTATTGTCTTTAAACTCTAATTTTTTCACATCATTAATACAATGGTACAGGATACAAAACAACCATAATACTAATAATAATAATAATAACGATAATTTATACTTTGATTGGTTTCACTGTAAGAATCTTAAAATAATTTAATTATTCAAAGTTAAGGAAAAAAATGACAACTGGAATAGCATTATCTGGCCCAAAATAACTCTTCGATGGGAGCAATAGCTATCCAGCAGATCTGATGACCAAAAACAATCCATACAAAACAAGCCTTCATGAGCTGTGAATGAATGAATGCTCTATATAATTTTGTATATATCATATGCAAAGAAATTTACTACAAAAACAAAAAGGGAAAACAAAGCTAAGACAGCATAATGGTTGACACTCCACACGGACTTTGTAAGAGGTGTATACTGGCTTACAACAAAACCACTATAGCTTGATGTCAGATCCAACCATGACTTAAGAAAATAAAATATTATGAAGATCAATATTCTTGGAAAGTATATACAGTATATGTTATTTCTATCTGCATTTCCTCATATGCAAATATCAAACCTACAATGCAACTGAATTATGCATAAACTATAGATTATTTCGTCTTGTTATGAAAGCATATACAAACAATCATGAGTAAAATTTACATGAGAATTTCATGACTGCTATCACTTAGAACATGAAAATATTAACTACAACTATAGTTACAACATATTAAATATCATAATGAAACTTAAGTTTTAAATACATATTCTACACAGTTCTGCATAACCTTAGTGAAGTGAGAGCCAAATATTATCACTAGATTATCAAGTGTTGAGATATACTCCCACACTTTCACAAACAACATCTCAAAACAATATTGCATGCTTTTTATATTTTAGTATACATTATTGCAAAAGGAAGATATGATGATATGTTAATCAACAGAAAAAGGTAAAAGTAGAGCTGAAATCATAATAACCTTTTCCACTACTTCATCTATTCTCAGTATTAACATCAAGAATACTATAATGACTGTATATTTGCACTAATGATGATTGACTATGCAATATAAGTAAGGAGAATCAAGAAATTACATTTATCTATAACTACCTTATTATTAACACAACTATATTGTGAATCATATTGAAAACAGCATTCTGCAAAGAATAAATGAGCAGAGTAATTACTACAGATGTGGATATTAATGAATACGACTTCATATCTCCATTTTGAAATACTTATATACCAAAAGTAAACATTTATACACAATAAAAACAATGATAAAAAGTATCAAATAAGACCTTTAGTACGATATAAAGAATCAGATAAGACCTTTAGTACATGTTAAAAACCTTTAATATCTTAAGCAATGATAAACCATTGCAGATCTCTATTTAGAAGTGAAAATGTGTATCCATTAACATATTTAGCATATATAGTATCTAAATATGATAGCAATTCTTTATATCAATGTGCATATAATGAGCAAATTTATCATTAAAATCAATATCTGGCTTTGACACATCAGTCACTGTTTATTTCTAAACATTTTTACTTGAAACAAGAGGTTTTTGAATGATACCAAGAATAATTGGTTCAAGTATTGAAAAGTTAAGTAACACCATAAACTAATGCATTACATCAAAACACTTGACATTTAAAATTCATCTAATAACTCCTTTATGCTGCACTTAAGCATAATGCTTTCATATTATGAATTGCTATGAAACCACTAAATAAGAACTAAATACTATAGAATATACTCATCAACATCATGACATATTCTTGGATTTGGGTTTGAGAAGCTCCCATGAAAAGATTAATGTGGTACATTTGCAGCCAACTGAAATGAACTCTAGGTGAAAGAAGAACTAATTTTTATGGGAAGGAAGCAATGTTAACTGTCTTAATATATAGATTTTGTAATAGTTAAATAATGACAATAAATACCTCAAATACATCCTGTGCTACAACAATGTTATTAAAAGAGATGATTCATTTCAGTTGGCTTTCAGGCACAGAATGGTTAGAGGTGCTATACTCCAGCAGACTTCTTGGTGATATGCTGATTGAAGTCCCTTATATATTTACATCTTGATGGTTAGGAGCCATGTGTTACTGGAAATGGAAGGTGTGTGTTGTTATTCTTTGAAATATAGGGTTAAACTGATAAATGTTTTCTTATAAGTTACAACACAACTTTCAATCTAAAAATAAAACAAGACAAATTCAGAAGCCTATCCTGTACTAATCTGCAATTGTTATGTCCTCTAAGATTCCGAGATCCTGCACTACTATATGCAGACACTCCCCAAATTACGAAGAAGTTAGGTTCAAGATGTCCATTCGTAAGTAGAATTGTTTGTAAGTTGTGTTTAGGTAAAAAAAAAAAAAGTACTGTACAGTACATAGATATGTAGTACTGTACAGTACTTAGGCTAAAGACACTTAACAACTACATAGAACAAAGTATACAGTATTAATGAATTTTAATACAGTAATAATGTAATAATACAGTACATAAATATGTAGTACTGTACAGTACTTAGGCTAAAGACACTTAACAACTACACAGAATATAAAGTATACAGTATTAATGAGTTTTAATATAGTAATAATAATGTAATAATACAGTACAGTAAAATATACATTAATACATGGGAAGATAATGGGTAGGGTTTGTTCGTATCTGTCAGGTTCATAACTCAGTTGTTCTTAATTAGGGGAGCTTCTGTACTAGTCAATGGGAAGTCTGAATTACTTTCTCACTTCCAGAAATATACGGTAAGCTTGGTAACACTGAGAAGTAGACAAAAATCCGTTAACAAGACATGTAGAGTACCATATTTTGATGTAAAATTGTAAACAAATACAAATTCAGAGGCCAATACTCATTTTCCACTGTTACGTCAATATCATGCAACATTTGCATGAAGCATCTTCAAAGGCATTACTAATAATAATGATGGACACTGCATCCTTAGATTTGTACTGCAATCCAAAAGGCATCCAGTAAACGAAACCTGTAAATAAAAAATAATATTTGATAGATACTCATTATTCGGGCGATGAAAATGTCACAAATTTCTATGTAATAAAGCATATGACAGCAAGCACTATACAAAGGAGGACTTTACTATCATATCCATCCACAAACAGTATTAAAATTCATTTGTGATGGAAGCAAATAGAAACTGTTTTAGAAGTTTCCATATGCATTCCATTACCCTTACAAAACTGGGCCCCCTTTCTTCCCAAATACAGACACTCATCAACTTACGAACGAGTTACGTTCCAGAAGTCTGTTCGTAAGTTGTGTTTAGGTAAATAAAAAGCATTATACAGTACATACATATGCAGTACTGTAGAATATTTAGGCTAAAGACACTTAACGACTATATAAAACATAAAGTATACAGTATTAATGAATTCTGATTCAGTAATAATAGTGTTATAATAAAGTACAGTACAGGAATACATACACTAATATATGGGTATATAAAGGGTAGATTTTTTTTCATATCTGTGAATGTTCGGAGCTCTGTTGTTTGTAAGTAGGGGAGCTTCTGTAACTTCAGTGACTTTCATAATTATGAACACCACATCTTTCTCTCTCTCTATTATCATAAAATGCCTAAAAGTTCAAGTAAATAACTTTAACTTTAACTTTATTTCCATCTCAATACAATGGGTATTCGTCAGCCAGGGCAAGCCCCAACCCCCCACTGTGGTGTCCAACCACAGCAGTTCCTGCCAGTAAACAGCTTAAACTCTCGGTCTTGGACGGGAACCAATCTTTCGACCTCGTGAATGCGAAGCCAGCACGTTACCACTGTACTAGCCAGCAGGAGCTGAGTCTTGCAGATAAATTGCAAAAATCAGTATTAACTTGGCATTCCACCCTTACCTCAGTCGGTCATGATTAGTAAATCTGCTTAAAGATTTTGAATGACCTATCAAAACATTAATGACACTTATAATAAGTGGCAAATTTGAGGATTCTGACGATATTATACACTACCTAAGTATTATCTATTGACTAGCACAGTTAATTTATACCTTAATGAAGCCTTGACACAATTGATTATAGACTAACATCAATGCAAACATAATCGTATTACAGCATGCCAAATTGCCATCCAACAATCAATAGAAACAATTGTCATTTGTTAAAAACCAATAATAAAGGTTGTTTAAGCTATTGTTACACCAATCTTGCACAATAAAACTTGAGAGTAAATATTCCTTAATGCCTTAAAACACATACTATGAAGTTACTCTTCCCCAGGAATTGCACTGGAGCCTGAGTGGGGTCGCAACGATGGCAATGAGCAAGTATCCTTTTCAATTAGTAAGCCAGGATGAAACCTATTTTTTCCCATTTGGCATCCTTCAAAAGAGCACCAATCCGCACTAACTATCACCCAATAAAATACCGAAGTTCAGCGTATATACGTAATACAGTTGGTTGACTGGTGAAATGTGAGTTAACTTTCAAAAGGTTTGAGATTATGGTATATATTATATATATTAACAGCCTCAAAATCCATTGTAATTGTACCTGAGAAGTCCCCAATGTAATGCAGCAATGAGGCCCAAGAATATCTATGAACATACATAACTCTTGAATGTATGAGATTAGCGTATTTAATATTCACTTTAGTAAACATTCAACCACTCCTTCTGTTTTTGGACTAAACTAACTAATCTACAAAAACTTACTTAATCAACCTACCCTACCATAACCCAACTAACCTAAGCTAACTCAAAATTTGAAGTGGTATAGATTTGAAGGGCTCATAAAACTGATTTTAAATAATCACTTTTATTAAATTTCACACCATCATTAATGTAATACTCCAATATATTATGACTAATGGCAAGTCTCCCAAGCAAGACCAGTAAGAAAATGCACAATTTAAAGTGTGATGGCAGGAGCACTCAACTAGGAAAGTGACAAACCCATGTCCGAACCCACCAAGGGGCATTATGATGAGTACACAACTTTGATTCCTCAGCTTCAACCTGATTATGCCCACCCTCCTATGAATGGGCAATGGTATCATTTTAGTTACGGGGCTTAATAGAATATGTCTTTCTTTTTTATTATGTAGAGCCTGCGATTAGGGAGGACACGCTCTCCTAGGTGTGGTTAAGTTAGGACGCACCAAAAATGTTTTTCGACACTTAAAATCCCTTCTAAAAATTTATCTGGGCATTATTAGATACGAAGCTGCAAAAATAAATAAAAATTAGATTCTCGGTTGGAGGATCGTGAAAGCTAGTTACAGAAGAGAAATGCTTGTGAACCACGTAGCAACCTGCACTATACGAAAACAGCCTAACATAAGCTTTGAGCAACACAATCATAAGTTTAACCCTCATCGAAAAAAAAAAAAAAAAAGTTGAAGACAGAACAGGAGAGTATCCCATTTAAAACTATCTTACTACTTAATATAAAGCTGACATATACATATAGTGCCACAGAATTATTCTTTAAAGTCTAAATTTTGGTTTTCACGAGTATAATATAATAGCAATGGAGCTAAATTATGGTAAAAACAGTAAAATACTATTTGAGTGAAACTCACCATCCACATTTACGTTCTAGGTTTCTTCTTCTTGTAAGATTAAGCAGGACACGAAGTCGTGTCCTTGATGGGAAGTACATGCATATATACTTTCCTCATTCCCCCTTGTAAGAGGAGGTCCACACATACCTCAACCACTTCTCAGCTCCTTAGGGATGAAGGGTTGCCACATCTCCCCCTTCCACCCTGCATGGGTCACCCACAAGGTAGGCGGGGAAGGATAGTCTACAATAAGTCCGACAGCCGCAGCTGGTTTACGCCCACCACTTCATCACATGTAAGCTCCCCTCACACCCGTCCGTCACAGTTCATTGACCTAGCTGGTGCAAGATATCCCTTTGGCCAGCGTCATCTGTGGAGGATTTCCTGTGTGTTATTTACCCTTCGATCTTATAACCCCCTAAATTCGGACATCCTGGCACGGCTTCAGTAGAGGCCTACCACGATCTCAAAATTGAATCCTCTACCAATAAATATAATTAATATCACATGCATAGACATACATGCAAATATTCTATAAGGGGGTTTATGAACTGTTGATATGTGAATATTAAAATAAACTCTCCTCACCTTAAATTAAAACTTCCTCATACAGAATAATAAATTTTCTAGCATACATTCTACCTACGAGTGTTCAATTAAATGAGCTCATTCTGTCCCTCACACGTAGTTATAAATATTGTTAGAAATTAAATACATCTGTACTCATCTATCCAGATAACCCTGATGTCCTCAGCAATCACGGGCCTCCGAATCAAACTCAGAGAATATCTTCTGATCCACAGATCTCTATCACGTTCTTCTACTTGAGTGTCTCGTAATGTCCCACGAGAACAACAAAAATTAAACTTATAAGTACTGTCAATAAACACAGTAAAAATAAGTGCCTCGTAGCATCTCACGACAGCAACAAAAATTAAACTTATAAGTACTGTCAATAAACACAGTAAAAATGAGTGCCTCGTAGCATCTCACGACAGCAACCAACTTTTTGACAAACTTATAAGTACTGTCAACAAACACAGTAAAAATGAGTGCCTCGTAGCATCTCACGACAATAACTAATTACTCTTTAACAAACTTATAAGTACTGTCAATGAACACAGTAAGCACGAGTGTCTCGTATCATCTCACGAGTACAACTAAACTTTTGCAAGAAAGTCTTACAAAACTCCCCTCTAGTTTGTCGGGGTCCTTGGTACTAGGACTAAGTTGAGTTATGACTTGCTTACAACGGTTCTTTGTTCAAAGAGGCGATGCAATAAGCGTTATCAAGGAGGTGAAGGGTAAATGGCTAAAATCCATTAGTGTCCTACATTCCTTTCTCCAAGTCTCCTACAGCCAGCCTTCATAATAAACTACACAGTATACATACGAATTTACGTGTATACATGATAGAAATTAATAAGTATACATACTAAGTGTAAAAGTATACATTCATGCACTTACGTTACAATAAACGAAACTATATGCAAAATAACACTTATATAATGTACGTAGAAATAAACTTTCTTGAAATATATTCAAGACATCATCTATGCACAATCTTCCTTCACTCTTTCCTATCTCTTGCACGCACTCTTCCCTGTTCCTCTGACATTCCACGTGCATTCAGTGCTCTTTTCACTACATCCATTCATCTCATTCTATGTCTCCTTCTTGACCTAACTCCAATCACTTCTACACTCCACACTTTTCACTATTTGTTCATCACTCATCCTTTCCATGTCTCCAAACCAACTCAACACTCTCTGATCTAAGCTCTATGACAGCTTCATTCCAACACACGTTCTCTGCCTGACACCCTCATTTCTTATTTTATCTATTCTAGATACACCAATCATACTTCTCAAATACCTCATCTCCAGTACATTCAACTTGTTCATTTCATCCTTTCTTGCATTCCAAGTCTTTGTTCCATACAATGCTGTCGGTACAATCACACCTTCATATATGCTTCTCTTTGCATTCATTCCCTAATTTCTGTTTCTCATTACACTTTTCAACCCACCTAGACATTTACTTGCTTCCTTCACTCTGTGATTTACCTCTACATCCACTCGTCCACTGCAAGATATATCCGACGCAGATACCTAAAACTCTCAACTTCTTAAGCAATTAACCATTCACTCCTACATTCAATCTGTCAAAATTAACACTCCTTGTGGATCTCATGACATTACTTTTATCAAAATTTACCCACATCTTCCTTCTTTCACACACATTAATAAACTCAGTCACCAAATGATTCACTTCATTTTCAGTATCAGCCACCAGGAAAATACAGTATTTAGAGAAAATTTTATTTACAACGTTAACTCTGGATAACATCTAGGTCAAGTACTACAAATAAAAAAACTCTTCCTGTTGACGAAGCAAATTTTATAGTATATTTATACCTTTCGACACAGAAATTTTTTAGCTAAAATATCATGTCTGTCGACAGAAAATATTTCAAGGTAATATTTAGGCTGCAGTTTCGTGTCCTTTTAGCTATAGATGAGAGGTAAACTTTTGTTCCAATTATGGTGTATTTGCGAACAGGACTGAGACCTAAAGGTAAAAGAGGCGTTAATAAATTGGTGGAAGTGAAGATTTCGAAATACATGTACTATAAATGAAAAAGATATTAAATATCAGTTTTGTTATCAACTGGCAGTATGCTTAAGTGATGTCGATTTTGTGTTTGGGAGAATAGACCGTCATCAAATTTCTTTGCTCTTCGATTTGTGTGATTCTAAAGATTTTAATGCACACACGTGAGGGTATTTTGGCAGTAATTGTGAAGTTAATGGAATACTTGAAGTGTTATGGCCCCCTAAATGGTTCATTAGTATTATACGAACGTTATGTGAACCTTTAGTCTTATATACTGTGGACTTTTGTAAATATTATTGCAGAAAATCAGATATTATTATTATTTTTATTATTATTATTATTATTATTATTATTATTATTATTATTATTATTATTATTATTATTATTATTATTATTATTATTATTATTATTCATTATGTGGAGCCCCCGATTAGGCAGGACACATTCTCCTAGTGTGGTTTGGTTAGGACGCACCAAAAAATGGGTTTTTCAACACTTAAAATCCCTTCTAAAAATTTATGTGGGCATTAACAGATGCAAAGCTGTACAAATAAATAAAAATTAGATTCTAGGTTGGAGGATCGTGAAAGATAGTTTTCTGCAGAGAAATGCTTGTGAACCACGTAGCAACATGCACTATATGAAAACAGCCTAACATAAGCTTTGAGCAACACAATCATAAGTTTAACACTCTTCAAAAAAGAAAAAAAAATGAAAAAAAAAGTTGAAGACAGAACAGGAGAGTATCCCATTTAAAATCATCTTATTACTTAATATAAAGCTGACATATACACTTAGAGCTACAGAATTTTTCTTTAATGTCTAAATTTTGGTTTTCACGAGTATAATATAACAGCAATGGAGCTAAATTATGGTAACAACAATAAAATACTATTTGAGTGAAATTCACCATCCACATTTACATTCTAGGTTTCTTCTTCTTGTAAGATTAAGCAGGACACGAAGTCGTGTCCTTGATGGGAAGTACATGCATATATACTTTCCTCATCCCCTTTGTAAGAGGGGGGTGGCAGTGTCAAGACATGCACATTCACCACAATCCACACATACCTCAACCACTTCTCAGCTCCTTAGGGATGAGGGGTTTGTGGGGGGGTTTTAGGATGCTAGAGTGTTTTTAAGATTCTGTTTTACTAAGGGGACTCAAAGTACCGAGCTCGGTTAAGAGCTCACAAACAGACAGGACAGATATTAGTACTTGAACACCCCATCTATATTACCATTAGTCGGTTAAATGAAACTCAGAATTCAACTTTCTTTTAATTTTGGAAATGCAATGACATTAAAAGAATTGAATTAAATTTCTCAAATTAAATTATATGAAATGCTGCCTCGAATCCCGGAGGAGGTGAGTATGAGTTCGTTTCCCGGCACCACGGACGTATGCCAAGACTTTGGCCTCAACTCGATGATTACCTCTGTCACACAGGCAGAGTAGAATACAGGACACTGCAATTTCAGAAACAGAAATGACACACTGTTTATAATGGGAAACTGAAAGCATGAGCACACATATAATGAGTTTCCAATGTCATTCTACTGGATGAATATATATAGGTTATTCACAGCTAACCAGAAATATTTATGCTACCATAATAGCATACAAAACATTAATTCTTTACTGGTTTTAAAGAAAATAATATATTCACAATAAATGAAGAATAAGCAAGACAAATACAGTGCTGTATGTATTCCTTAAATTGTGGGCAACCACAAAAGTTGCAATGCTTATTACTGATATGCAATTAATATGGTAAAACACTCTATTTAGGATAAAGGAAGAATCTACGAGATAAATACAGTATTCATTCACTTTTAGTTATCAAGAACTTTGCAATGAAAAAAAAGGGTTAAGGAATTAACTTTGGCATGTGAGATTCCAGTGTGGTAATCTACAAAATTTCGTGTGACTGGGAATGGAATCTGAGAATAGAAATCCATAAGATTTATCCAGTAACGAATGTAACTAATTCTCGAAAATAAACCAATTTGCTTGACCCACGAGCTTTACCATACACTATCCCTCACCTTGTTGTGCTAGATGAATTCCTTGTTGTGCTAGATGAATTCCTGTGAAGATGCCACGTAATTAAGATTTTAAATAAACTTAGACTACCCAGGCGAGATGTTGCCTCTGGGCAGTCTCGGCGCCAAAAAAAAAAAAAGCGTCTCCTTGTTCCTCGTGACGTCATCTGTAGGAGACATTCCTAGAGCAGTAATTGGCTCTGATATCATTTTAAGGACTATTTTAGTGGTGGTCCCTGGCAGGCAATTATAGCAGAGATGCAAGGGAGAGACAGTATTTTTAGGTGCAACAAGTGGAAGCAAATAAAATAAAACGAGAATAATAATGAAAAGTTAGGTTACTGGTTATTTTTTTCTTAATTTTCTTGGCTCGTAGCAGACAGAAAAATAGGAGCAGCCTTTATATTGGGGCTATACTTCTACACGTACAAGAAGAGTAAATAAGCTATTTAAAATTAGCTATAAGCAAAAATACAAATTGCAAATAATCATAATCTGCGAAAGTCAAGAAGTGGGAATTAATTTTTTTAGTTAGAAAATAACAGTTATGTTAAAGGGAATTATTTTTAATAAGGCATCTAACAGCCTCTGTTGACATTGAGCGAAACACTCTGTCACAAAGGCCCTTTCTAGAGAATATTGATTTAGCAAAATTATACTACAGAAGGCGAAAAAAGAACAGAGGAAGTTACGGTGACTTCAGTGTTATTATGAGGGATGAGACATCCTTCTCATGGAAAAGAACAAATGAACAATAAGAATGGGATCCACCACTGGAACATATCATACTATTAGTAAAAGTAAACAAGTCTTGTAAACAAAACATTAAATGACATGCAAAACATAAAAGAAATGTGATCAATTTCAAATTTCAAGAAAATTAAATCACAATTAGATATCAGTGAATATCAATATTTAAGTTTATGAATGCTTCACATGCAAGAAGGCAATAATATAATATACAAAATAAAATACAGTATACGCAAATTAAACATTTGAACCACGTCGTCATTAACATTGGCGACTGGATTTAAAACATTCAGCTATTCAGCACTAAACTAAAATGTTTCTGCCAAGTTCTGGCTTTCAAAGTCCCACAAAGGGAAATATAAAACTACGATCAAAAAATTATTCTTCATCTTTTTCGTTTTCTATTAGGAATAACGTTTGTACGCTAAAGTAAACAAGTACAGTACAGTATTAAAGACATAAAAGATAAACATAAAAATAAACAACACATTAGAGAAGTAATCTTTACCGACTAATCAAATTTAGGCTAACAGCACCAGCTTCCTCATTTGAGGGTAACGACCGTCGACTTAGTAGATCAGCAAGGTCATTGTCCTTGCCATGAACATGTTGGGCAGTGAATTTGAAAAGATTCAGGTAAAGTGCCCACCTTTTCAGACGAGGATTTAGCTTGTCTGCAGTCTGTAAATATAGGAGAGGTCGGTGGTCGGTTCTCAGTGTAAAATGTTGGCCATACAGATAGACTTCAAATTTCTTTATGGCCCAATATGCAGCTAGAGCTTCCTTCTCCACGGTGGAGTAATTTCGCTCTGCAGGGCGAAGCCTGCGGCTTGCATATCGCACTGGAGCTACTTCTGCTGAGTTGTCTGATCGGGCTTGCAAGAGCACGGCACCCAGGCCTTCGTCTGAGGCGTCGGTCTGCAAGATAAATGGAAAATCAGGGTTTACCAGTTGTAATACTGGCTCACCTGCCAATGCTTCTCGGAGCTTGAAAAATGCTCTCTCCGCTTCATCTGTCCATCGGACAGGGGAGGATTTACTTTGCTTCGAGGAGGTCAGTTGCTGCAAAGGGGCAGCGATAGTATTAAAGTGTGGAATGAACCGTTGGTAGTAGCCGACACTACCCAGGAATGATCTCAGTTGAGTGACAGTGGCAGGTTTCTCCATATCCTTAATAGCTTGTACCCTGTCATGTAAAGGGGACATAACTCCTTCTCCAACCATGTGGCCGAGATACTGCAATTGTGTGAAACCAATCTCACATTTGGAAGGCTTTAAGTGAAGTCCATGCTGGTTCAGACGAGTGAGAACTCTGCGGAGAGTCTCGAGGTGCGATGACCAATCCTGAGAATGCACCAGAATGTCGTCTATAAAGCACGAAACATTGTCGAGATCCTGTAGTACTATCCTCATGAGTCTGCTGAAGCAGCCAGGGGCATTTACCATACCAAAAGGCATGACCCTGAACTGGTATAGACCATATCTTGTGGAAAAAGCTGTAAGAGGCTTGGTAGTCTCGCTCAACGGGACTTGCCAAAATCCACTGGCCAGATCCAACTTGGACAGGTAACGGGCTTGAGAAAGCAACGAGAAAATATGCTCGGCGTCAGCAATGGGCTCTCCATCAAAGATGGTACGGGAGTTAAGCTTACGACAGTCAAGGCAGAACCTGTGACTGCCATCTCGCTTACGCACTGCCAGTAACGGCGAACACCAAGGCGAAATGCTCTTTTCAACTATTCCGAGGCGGACCCAAGTGTCAAGATCTTCCTTCAGCCGTAAGGACAGCTGGTGGGGAGACCATAGGAATGCCGAAAGGGCTCTGGGTCAGTCAATCTGACATGATGCTCAAGGGTAGTGGTAATGCCTGGGAGGTCGTTGAAGACGTTCTCATAGTCCTCTAATAGCTTGTTCAGCTGTTCCCGTTGACTCGATTGCAGTCTGGAGTTAATAATACAATTACTCACACTTTCTTTTCGGTGTGTGGGAATGGCAGGATCCTTACCATCATCAAAAGCTAAGCTTATGTCTTCAATTGCAAGGGCGGTGGCTGCGGCCAGAGGGGCTTCTTCAGAAAAACTCCACTCCCGTAAGTCTGTCTCCACTGCAAGGGTGGAGTATTCCAATATAGGAAGTAAGGGGTGGCTATAATGGAGCACCTGTGTTGCTGCAGCCTCGGAGGTTCTGTTGATGCTTGAGGCATCTATAGGGGTTGCTGGGAGCGCCAGCGCAGGATCCCTGTGGGCCTCCGGGTCCTCACAATAAAGCTTCAGCTGGTTAATGTGGTATTTCCGGTTAATGCCATCAACATTTAGCACATAATTGTCAGGGGTCACCCGGTGTACCACAGTGTACGGTCCTTTCCAGCGTAGCATTAGCTTGCGGGTATCTGTTGGAAGAAGTAACAGAGCTCGATCTCCGGGTGTCAGGGCACGACGCCGCGCACGCTTGTCAAAGAGGAGCTTGGCAGTCTGCTGGTGACCCTTAATGGCTAATTGTGCAGTTTTCCATGCCTTTTTGAGGTGAGACGAAAACTTCAAAATATACTCATGAACGTCCCTATCGTCATCTTCGATGGTAGGTGAATCCCAACATTCTGCCAAGAATTCTACTGGGCCTCTGACCTTATGACCATAAATCATCTCGAAAGGCGAGTATCCAGTAGTGTCGTGGGGCGTGTCTCTGAAGGAGAAAAGTGCAGCAGGGACGTACTTGTCCCACTGCCTAGGCATATCTATCACTAGCTTGCGCAAACATCGCTTCAATGTCCCGTTATAGCGTTCGCATGCTCCATTTGATTGGGCATGATAGACACTCGTACGAATGTGCTTGATTTCTAAAAGGTTGCAGAAAGCCTCAAAGTGCCTACTTGTAAACTGACTTCCATTGTCAGAAGTGACCTGCTCAGGAAAGCCAACCCTGGAGCACATTTCAAATAGGGCTTGAGCAACTGCTTCAGTTGTGATAGAAGGCAGTGGCACTGCATCTGGGTACCTTGTTGCCAGGTCAACATATACCAGGAGGAATTTTTTTCCCGTGGACGAAGCTGGATTAATAGGACCTAGTATGTCCATAGCGACCTTGGAAAATGGCTCCATTGAGAGCTTAGTTATCCCCAGGGGAACTTTCGGTACCGGTGCCGTTGAGGTGGATTGACAGACAGGGCAGGAGCCTACATATCTGTCTACCTCGGTGTACATGTTTGGCCATGCAAAAGCCTTCTGAAGGACCTGCCGAGTTTTTGCTTTGCCTCTGTGTCCACTCAGAGGTAAATGGTGTGCCACATACATAGCCTGGCGGCGCAACGAAGCGGGCACCACCAATTGTTTAAAGGTGTGGCCATCTTGAGTCACATGCCTACGAAGTACTCCATCTTCAAGGGCGTAAGTGATCTTGCCTCCTCCTCTCACTGTGAAGGTCCTTCTCTCGGTGGCCTGCTGCATCCAGCGTTTGAGGCTGGGGCAGTCTTGCTGCAATTTGGCAAAGTCTGGACGGGACTTCAATGGCTCGAGAGGTGCATCATCTGGTAAAGGAGGGGGAAACTCTCCGCGTTCCACATTACGTGTACTGACTGCAGCAGACTCAACGGAGTCAGTCGGAGAATCGTCCATATTCTTGGCATCGATGCCAGGAGTTGCTGCTGAAATGGCTTCATGTGACTTCCCCTGAGGGAAGTTATAACGAGAAATGTCCTTATGGTAGAGGTCGGCCTGGAAAGTAGGAACTAGGTTCAGTGCACGACCCATCAAGACAGGGTACATAAGCTCAATCATTGCCACAGCTGGGGCTTTTCCCTTGTAGTATTTGCAATCCAGGTTAATGACACAGCAGCGTCGTATTTGGGGTGTTCCTTCAGCAACCCGCACACGAACGACTTCGCCGGTATAATCTTCATCCCTGACGAATCTCTCGTCAACAAATATGCCATTGGCCCCTGTGTCGAGGGCTATCTCAACTTCCACACCATTTATAGTTCCTAGACATTTTGGGATCACCTGCGGATTACCCCATTCGGTGAGTTCCACATTGGCAAGTTTGTGTGGTGGTTCCTCGGCATTATCCTCATTGGCCCTTTCTGGCCCTGTTTCCACAACATGGGCTGAGTGAGTGGCCAGACGGCTATGTGGGCCGCCGCTGTGTGAGGGAGCGTGGTGGCTCTTAGAGTTTTGCTGAAAACCCTGGGAAGGTGGAGCAGAGTAATGGCCTTTGCCTCTTAACTGCTGAGGCTTAGGTCTTACCGGGTCATCCTTCTTGAGTGTGGGTGCATGGCCGTAATAAGGCTTAGGAGTGTGAGGAGGAGGAGCTGGACGATTGAAGTTCTGCGAGGGGCTCTTGTGCTTCCCGTTCCTGTAATCTCTATTTCCGGATAAAGGACTACTGTCTGGGATTCCCGCTCGAAGCCGAGCAAGCGCAAGCTCATGTTTATGTTGTGCTTGTGCCTCCTTACGTTGTGCTTGTGCCTCCTCACTTGCTCTCTCCTCCAGCTTATCTCGGCGCTCAACCATCTTCTCATAAGCCCATTCGAAGAGCTTCTGTCTTGGGGAAAAACCGTATCTCTCACCCCTAGCAATCAGTATGTCTAGGTAACGCTCCTCATCGAATGTTTTGATGGTTTCCATGTTTGTTTCCTGTGACTGCCTGGTTTCCTAAACAGTCAATAACGAAGTGCCAAAACAACCACAAAAAAAACAAATCTCTACAGTACAGTAGTAGAAAAAAAAATGAAAGACACACCACACAACACCACAGTTCAAACTTAAACGTAAAAGTGATCTCAAAATCTCACCATAAAAGTGACTCAAAATTCAATCAAGTGCAACAGCAGCAAAATGTTGCAAAACAGTGCATGAAACACTGGCAATACAGAATGGCAGTCGTGCCTGCTTAACAGCAATATGTGGCAGTACCTGCGGTTATTGTGCAAATGAAAGGAATGAGCAACACAATCAAGTGCAACAGCAACAATATGTTGCAAAACAGTGTATGAAACACTGGTAATACAGAATGGCAGTCGTGCCTGCTTAACAGCAATACGTGGCAGTACCTGCAGTTATTGTGCAAATGAAAGGAATGAGCAACACAATCAAGTGCAACAGCAACAAAATGTTGCAAAACAGTGTATGAAACACTGGTAATACAGAATGGCAGTCGTGCCTGCTTAACAGCAATACGTGGCAGTACCTGCAGTTATGGTGCAAATGAAAGGAATGAGTAACAACGAATTTTACCGACTAGCACCCAGTGCCTGAGAGTACAATCAAGTACAGTATAGCGGTCGTGCCTGCGTATGAGCGCATATATGGCAGTACCCACAAATAAAAGGTCGTAAGTAATACGAACAAGTACAGTATCGCGGTCGTGCCTGCGTATGAGCGCGTATATGGCAGTACCCACAAATAAAATGTCGTAAGTAATACGAACAAGTACAGTATCGCGGTCGTGCCTGCGTATGAGCGCGTATATGGCAGTACCCACAAATAAAATGTCGTAAGTAAAATTCTGGAGTGTTACCAAAAGGGCACAGATCCTATGCAAAATACACCAACGATAAGCTAACAGCTTACTAGGCAGCCAGATTACACATTTCTACTAGTAATGAGAAAATTTATTTTCAAGTGACAACTCGGACACATGAAAGGCTTAGCCTAGGCTCGATAAATGACACCAAAGTTTTTCTTCCAATCTATGAGCAGTCAATGCTTGAATATAAAACACAATTATAAGCAAAAATACTTAATATGCTTTCTCCCAATTCCTAAATCCTAAGGAAATATTAACAATTCCTAACAAGTATCACCCTTTAACGGATATATAAAACACGAATGCTTTAAAACTCAATCTTATCACGCAAATAAATGAAATTTTATATAACACGTCTTCTCGTCATGCAAAATTTCTAAAGTCTGTTACCACATAATCTCATGTAGATTTCCTGATAGATTGTTTACCACATGGGAAACAAGAAAATATTAGTTACCATAATCAATATTGAAAATAAAGAAAAATTTCTTATCCGCAACGTTTCTAGCGCGAAAATTTTCGTGTGCAGCCTAAGATTCATTCATTTCAATAATCGAGCCAATGGTAATCGGGTTTCATGTGCAATGTTAAAAAGCAAAATAAAAATAAATTTATAAAATCAGTCTGTCTGTTCGGGTCCCTGTTCGGGCGCCAATCTGTGGGGGGGTTTTAGGATGCTAGAGTGTTTTTAAGATTCTGTTTTACTAAGGGGACTCAAAGTACCGAGCTCGGTTAAGAGCTCACAAACAGACAGGACAGATATTTGTACTTGAACACCCCATCTATATTACCATTAGTCGGTTAAATGAAACTCAGAATTCAACTTTCTTTTAATTTTGGAAATGCAATGACATTAAAAGAATTGAATTAAATTTCTCAAATTAAATTTTATGAAATGCTGCCTCGAATCCCGGAGGAGGTGAGTATGAGTTCGTTTCCCGGCACCACGGACGTATGCCAAGACTTTGGCCTCAACTCGATGATTACCTCTGTCACACAGGCAGAGTAGAATACAGGACACTGCAATTTCAGAAACAGAAATGACACACTGTTTATAATGGGAAACTGAAAGCATGAGCACACATATAATGAGTTTCCAATGTCATTCTACTGGATGAATATATATAGGTTATTCACAGCTAACCAGAAATATTTATGCTACCATAATAGCATACAAAACATTAATTCTTTACTGGTTTTAAAGAAAATAATATATTCACAATAAATGAAGAATAAGCAAGACAAATACAGTACTGTATGTATTCCTTAAATTGTGGGCAACCACAAAAGTTGCAATGCTTATTACTGATATGCAATTAATATGGTAAAACACTCTATTTAGGATAAAGGAAGAATCTACGAGATAAATACAGTATTCATTCACTTTTAGTTATCAAGAACTTTGCAATGAAAAAAAAGGGTGCAAAACCACCTTTTGAGGTATTTGCAACTTATAACTCAAAACACTTTATCCCCAACATATGAAGAATTAGCAAGATAAATACGGTATGCATTCATTAAATTGTGGTTAACAAGAAATATTTGCATAGCCAACTGGGAAAAATTACCTTTTGAATATTTGCAATTTTGTTTTTTGGCAAATAGCTTTATTGACGAGTTTTTGAAGTAAAACACTTTATTTACGATGATAGAAAGGGGTGAAATGAAATTAGAATTTATTAGGAAGAGAGATAGATTTTTACGGGCTCATAACCAGTCTTCAGAGGATGAGATTTTCGTTTATCACATTCAGTGAAAAGAAACTTCTCAGCAATATATATCAGCTGTAATTTACAGGTTAAGGAATTAACTTTGGCATGTGAGATTCCAGTGTGGTAATCTACAAAATTTCGTGTGACTGGGAATGGAATCTGAGAATAGAAATCCATAAGATTTATCCAGTAACGAATGTAACTAATTCTCGAAAATAAACCAATTTGCTTGACCCACGAGCTTTACCATACACTATCCCTCACCTTGTTGTGCTAGATGAATTCCTTGTTGTGCTAGATGAATTCCTGTGAAGATGCCACGTAATTAAGATTTTAAATAAACTTAGACTACCCAGGCGAGATGTTGCCTCTGGGCAGTCTCGGCGCCAAAAAGAGAGCGTCTCCTTGTTCCTCGTGACGTCATCTGTAGGAGACATTCCTAGAGCAGTAATTGGCTCTGATATCATTTTAAGGACTATTTTAGTGGTGGTCCCTGGCAGGCAATTATAGCAGAGATGCAAGGGAGAGACAGTATTTTTAGGTGCAACAAGTGGAAGCAAATAAAATAAAACGAGAATAATAATGAAAAGTTAGGTTACTGGTTATTTTTTTCTTAATTTTCTTGGCTCGTAGCAGACAGAAAAATAGGAGCAGCCTTTATATTGGGGCTATACTTCTACACGTACAAGAAGAGTAAATAAGCTATTTAAAATTAGCTATAAGCAAAAATACAAATTGCAAATAATCATAATCTGCGAAAGTCAAGAAGTGGGAATTAATTTTTTTAGTTAGAAAATAACAGTTATGTTAAAGGGAATTATTTTTAATAAGGCATCTAACAGCCTCTGTTGACATTGAGCGAAACACTCTGTCACAGGGTTGCCACGTCTCCCCCCTTCCACCCTGCTTGGGTCACCCACAAGGTAGGCGGGAAGGATATTCTACAATAAGGTCCGACAGCCGCAGCTGGTTTATCCCCACCACTTCATCACATGTAAACTCCCCTCACACCCGTCCATCACTATTCATTGACCTAGCTGGTGCAAGAAATCCCTTTGGCCAGCGTCATCTATGCACAATCTTCCTCCACTCATTCCTATCTCTTGCACGCACTCTTCCCTGTTCCTCTGACATTCCACGTGCATTCAGTGCTCTTTTCACTACATCAATACATCTCATTCTAGGTCTCCTTCTTGACCTAACTCCAATCACTTCTACACTCCACACTTTTCACTATTTGTTCATTACTCATCCTTTCCATGTCTCCAAACAAACTCAACACTCTCTGATCTAAGCTCAATGACAGCATCATTCCAACACACGTTCTCTGCCTGACACTCTCATTTCTTACTCTATCTATTCTAGATACACCAATCATACTTCTCAAATACCTCATCTCCATTACTTTCAACTTGTTCCTTTCATCCTTTCTTGCATTCCAAGTCATTGCTCCATACAATTCTGTCGGTACAATCACACCTTCATATATGCTTCTCTTTGCATTCATTCCCAAATATCTATTTCTTATTACACTTTTCAACCCACCTAGACATTTACTTGCTTCCTTCACTCTGTGATTTACCTCTACATCCACTTGTCCACTGCAAGATATATGCGACAGCAGATACTTAAAACTTCTTAAGCAACTCAACATTCACCCCTACAGTCAATCTGCCAACATTAACACTCCATGTGCATCTCATGACATTACTTTTACCAAAATTCACCCACATCTTCCTTCTTTCACACACATTAATACATTCAGTCAACAAATGATTCACTTCATTTTCAGTATCAGCCACCAGTAAAATACAGTATTTAGAGAAAATATTATTTTCAACGTTAACTCTGGATAACATCTACGTCAAGTACTACAAATCAAAAACTCTTCCTGTTGACCAAGCAAATTTTATAGTATATTTATGCCTTTCGACATAGAAATATCATTATATATTTAGCTGAAATATCATGTCTGTTGACAGAAAAAATTTTAAGGCATATTTAGGCTGCAGTTTCTTGTCCTTTTAGCTATAGATGAGAGGTAAACTTTTGTTCCAATTATGGTGTATTTGCGAACAGGACTGAGACCTAAAGGTAAAAGAGGCATTAATAAATTAGTGGAAGTGAAGATTTCGAAATACCTGTACTATAAATGAAAAAGTTATTAAATATCAATTTTGTTTCCAACTGGCAGGATACTTAAGGGATGTCGTTTTTGTGTTTGGGAGAATAGACCATCATCAAATATCTTTGCTCTTCGATTTGTGTAATTCTCAAGATTTTAATGCACACACGTGAGGGTATTTTGGCAGTAATTGTGAAGTTAATGAAATAATTGAAGTGTTATGGCCACCTAAATGGTTCATTAGTATTATGTGAATGTCAGGTGAACCTTTAGTCTTATATCATGCTGTATACTGTGGATTTTTGTAAGTATTATTGCAGAATATCAGATATTATTATTATTATTATTATTATTATTATTATTATTATTATTATTATTATTATTATTATTATTATTATTATTATTATTATTATTATTATTATTACTATTATTACTATTATCATTATTATTATTATTATTATTATTATTATTATTATTATTATTATTATTATTATTATTATTATTATTATTATTATTATTATTATTATTATTATTATTATTATTATTATGTAGAGCCCCCGATTAGGGAGGACACGTTCTCCTAGGTGTGGTTAGGTTAGGATGCACCAAATATGTTATTTTCGACACTTATAATCCCTTCTAAAAATGTATCTGGCATTAACAGATACGAAGCTGCAAAAATAAATAAAAATCAGATTCTCGGTTGGAGGATTGTGAAAACTAGTTTTCAGAAGAGAAATGCTTGTGAACCACGTAGCAACCTGCACTATACGAAAACAGCGTAACATAAGCTTTGAGCAACACAATCATAAGTTTAACCCTCTTCAAAAAAAAAAAAAAAAAAAAAAAAAAAAAGGAAAAAAAAGTTGAAGACAGAACAGGAGAGTATCCCATTTAAAATCATCTTATTACTTAATATAAAGCTGACATATACACATAGTGCTACAAAATTTTTCTTTAATGTCTAAATTTTGGTTTTCACGAGTATAATATAATAGCAATGGAGCTAAATTATGGTAAAAACAGTAAAACACTATTTGAGCGTAATTCACCATCCACATTTACGTTGTAGGTTTCTTCTTCTTGTAAGATTAAGAAGGACACGAAGTCGTGTCCTTGATGGGAAGTCCATGCATATATACATTCCTCATTCCCCTTTGTAAGAGGGAGGTGGCAGTGTCAAGACATGCACATTCACCACAATCCACACATGCCTCAACCACTTCTCAGCTCCTTAGGGATGAAGGGTTGCCACGTCTCCCTCCCTTCCACCCTGCTTGGGTCACCCACAAGGTAGGCGGGGAAGGATATCCTACTATGAGATCCGACAGCCGCAGCTGGTTTACCCCCACCACTTCATCACATGGCAACTCCCCTCACACCCGTTAATCACATTTCATTGACCTAGCTGGTGCAAGAAATTCCTTTGGCCAGTGTCATCTATGCACAATCTTCCTCCACTCATTCCAATCTCTTGCAAGCACTCTTCCCTGTTCCTCTGACATCAACGTGCATTCAGTGCTCTTTTCACTACATCAATTCATCTTATTCTAGGTCTCCTTCTTGACCTAACTCCAATCAATTCTACACTCCACACTTTTCACTATTTGTTCATCACTCATCCTTTTCATGTCTCCTAAGCAACTCAACACTCTCTGATCTAAGCTCTATGACAGCTTCATTCCAACACAAGTTCTCTGCCTGACACCCTCATTTCTTATTTTATCTATTCTAGATACACCAATCATACTTCTCAAATACCTCATCTCCAGTACATTCAACTTGTTCATTTCATCCTTTCTTGCATTCCAAGTCTTTGCTACATACAATGCCGTCGGTACAATCACACCTTCATATATGCTTCTCTTTGCATTCATTCTCAAATATCTATTTCTCATTACACTTTTCAACCCACCTAGACATTAACTTGCTTCCTTGACTCTATGATCTACCTCTACATCCACTCGCCCACTGCAAGATATATGCGACTGCAGATACTTAAAACTCTCAACTTCTTAAGCAACTCCCCATTCACTCCTACATTCAATCTGCCAACATTAACACTCCTTGTGCATATCATGACATTACTTTTACCAAAATTCACCCACATCTTCCTTCTTTCACACACATTAATAAACTCAGTCACCAAATGATTCACTTCATTTTCAGTATCAGCCACCAGTAAAATACAGTATTTAGAGAAAATTTTATTCACAACATTAACTCTGGATAACATCTACGTCAAGTACTACAAATCAAAAACTCTTCCTGTTGACAAAGCAAATTTTATAGTATATTTATGCCTTTCGACATAGAAATTTCGTTCTATATTTAGCTGAAATATCATGTCTGTCAGCAGAACAAATTTCAAGGTATATTTAGGCTGCAGTTTCTTGTCCTTTTAGCTATAGATGAGAGGTAAACTTTTGTTCCAATTATGGTGTATTTGCAAACAGGACTGAGACCTAAAGGTAAAAGAGGCGTTATTAAATTTGTGGAAGTGAAGATTTCAGAATACCTGTACTATAAATGAAAAAGATATTAAGTATCAGTTTTGTTACCAAGTGGCAGGCTGCTTAAGGGATGTCGTTTTTGTGTTTGGGAGAATAGACCGTCATCAAATATCTTTGCTCTTCGATTTGTGTGATTCTCAAGATTTTAATGCACACACATGAGGGTATTTTGGTAGTAATAGTGAAGTTAATAGAATAATTGAAGTGTTATGGCCCCCTAAATGGTTCATTAGTATTATACGAATGTCACGTGAACCTTTAGTCTTACATCATGCTGAATACTGTGGACTTTTGTAAGTATTATTGCAGAAAATCAGATATTATTATTATTATTATTATTATTATTATTATTATTATTATTATTATTATTATTATTATTATTATTATTATTATTATTATTATTATTATTATTATTATTATTATTATTATTATTATTATTATTATTATTAATATTATTATTATTATTAGTAGTAGTAGTAGTAATATTGTTAATTTATTAATATTATTATTATTATTATTAGTAGTAGTAGTAATATTGTTATTATTATTATTATTATTATTCTGGTGAACACTCTACTCCTTTACTGGCACAAACTAAAGAACTAGGCAACATGTATCCGAGACTCTGCTCCCTCTCTCAGAATCAATACACCTTGCATACTATTTTTTAGGGAGTCAAACATCTCAAAAATATTTTGAGCATCAGGTTTTATATCTTCTAGGAATAGCCCAGGAATCTTTAGTATGTAATGGACTGTATTTAAATTTTAAGGGTCTGGTGAGCATATAATAAATGAATGGTCTATGCTACTTACACTAGGTTACTGGGATAAAAATTACACATTATATATAAAATATCATATAATGTAATAGAAAACAATTTATAATTGACATACAAAAAGTAAAAATAAATAATAACTTGGATTATATCAAATGACACTTTGTCCTTAAAAAATATATTGTTGCAAATATAAAGAGATATTTAACAACATAAATGCAGCAAGGCTAAGGAAAACTTGAAATTATATAATATTTTCACAATAAACCACTGTAGCCTAGGCTTAATGTTCCTTTCTAGGCTACAAAATATAGAATCATCTACTGAGCCAAAATCAGGGGTGGGGATGAGCCATCACTACTTGATCTAGTGTTCACAGATAATGTGTTGGATATTGAAAAAAATGAGTATGAACCACCAATTGGAAAGAGTGACCACTGTGTGTTGTTGATGGAGTATATCATTGAAGATATTCTTCCTGAGAGTAGAGGCACCGAGGACATGAGGAGGAACTATCCAAAAGGAGATTACATCAAAATGAATGAGCTTTTTGCAGTTATTGACTGGAGAACCTTATTTTACAACAAATCTCTACAAGAAATGTATGACATCTTTTGTGAGAAATATTGGAAGATAGTAGATTGCTGCATGCCTGTCACCAAAGTAGGTGTAATTTATGCCAGTGAGAAATGGTTCGATAATTGGTGTAAAAGAGCTAAGGAGTGGAGAGACAAATGCTGGAAAAGAAGTAGGAGGAGAAAAACATAAATGCCTGGTAAACCTACAAAAGAGCAAGAAATGACTACCTAAGTAAAAGGAGAGAGGCAGAGAGAGACTATGAGAGGGACATCACCAGGAAGGCTAAAGAAAATCCCAAGCTTTTCCACAGCTTTATCAGAGGAAAACTGAAGGTAAAAGAACAGGTTTTAAGGCTAAAGAGAGCGGATGGAAGCATCACTGAGACGGATGAAGAGATCTGCAAAGAATTGAACAAGGAGTTTCAGTCAGTATTTACAGTAGAAAATACCCCACCCCCTCAGATTGCAGTGATAGAAGCTCAAGGGCCGGTATTAGAGAACATCAACCTTACAGCCACAGAGGTATGCAAAGCGCTGATGGATTTAGATGTTCATAAAGCTACAGGTCCTGATGACATATCCCCTCATGTGCTTAAAAAATGCGCAAACTCAATATCAGTGGCACTAAGTATCATATTTAAAAAGTCACTGGAGTCAGGGGAGATTCCAAGATGCTGGAAACAAGCAAATGTGATACCTATCTTCAAAAGGGGAAGGAGGGACATGGCTCTGAACTATAGACCAGTTTCCTTAACCAGCATAGTTTGCAAAGTTATGGAGAAACTACTAAGGAAACATATCTCTCTTCACTTGGAATCCTTCAACTTTTTGTCAGTGAGGCAACATGGCTTCATAGAAGGTAGATCAACAGTAATAAACTTATAAGAATTCTATTATGAGGTAAGCTGAATTTTACAGGAAAGAGAGGGCTGGGCAGATTGCATATTCCTAGACTTCCAGAAAGCGTTTGGCACTGTTCCACATGAGAGACTTATTAGGAAGCTGCAAGCAATGGCTAGAATAGGTGGAAATGTTTTGGAATGGATAAAAACTTACTTAGAAGGAAGGGAACAGAGGGTTAGAGTAAGATACTCAGTGTCTGAATGGAGAAGAGTTAGTAGTGGGGCTCCACAGGGTTCTGTTTTAGGGCCACTTTTGTTCCTTGTATATGTAAATGACCTACCAGAGTCTGTAAATTCATTCATGAATATGTTTGCAGATGATGCAAAGATTGTGAAGAAAGTAAAAAACGAGAACAATGGTAGAGAACTTCAGGAGGATCTAAATAATCTGCATGAGTGGTCAGAAAAGTGGTTAATGAAATTCAATACTTCAAAATGTAAGGTAATGAGAATGGGTACAAGTGCAAGAAGGCCCAAGCTTGACTACTCGGTGGCTGGAGTACAACTTCAAGAGATAGAAAACAAGAGAGATCTAGGAGTAAACATACTGGCAGATTTGTCTCCAGAAATACATATAAATGGCATAGTAAGGGCAGCATATGCATTCTTATCAAATGTAAGGGTAGCCTTCAGGCACATGGACAAGGAAATGTTCAGAAATATTTATGTAACCTATGAGAGGCCAAAAATCGAATATGCAGCCCCCTTTTGGAATCCACACTTGAAAAAGCACATAGCTAAGCTTGAAAAAGTTCAAAGACATGCCACGAAACTGGTGCCAGAAATAAGCAATCTCAGTTATGATGAGAGGCTGAGGGAATTAGACTTACCATCACTCGAAGCTAGAAGATTGAGGGGGTATATGGTGACAGTCTTTAAATTCCTTCATGGTTATGATAGAGTGGATAGGGATCGACATTTTGATATGGCTGGCTCTAGAACTAGAAGTGATAGTTTGAAGCTTCGTAAGAAAACTTCTTTGCAGGATGTAAGGAAGTACTTTTTCAGTGTAAGAGTAGTTGATAGTTGGAATTGGCTAAGCGAGGAAGTAGTTAATGCTATCTGAAGCCATAGTTTTAAGGACAAATATGAAAAGTATCACTAAGTATAAAATGGAACCGATCAGGAGACGGGAAGATACGAGCTTTGGGCTCTTTCCCGTAAACACAATTAGGTAATCACAATTAGGTAATCACTTATATAGGCCACAAAATCAACAAGATCAATTGTCACTGATTACTGAAAATATTATTGACACCCAAAACACAATGCAACAGAAGCATCCCGGCTCAAGAAGGATAGGATAGCATTGAGGCCTAGTCTGGAGAAGATCGGCCAGGATAATCTATTGTTCATATGACAGCCTAGGGTATTGTTTCTTTACCACATACACATGCATATATCAGACGGTATTCTTTACCATATATGAATATATCAGACGGTATACATCAACACTCTACCATATCACCTTTATGTTAACTTATTAAACTTATCTTGATAGGTGATGGGTAGATCTAAGCTGGAATTTCACAGTTTTTTGAATTTTTGGCCATGACTCTCTTTCTCAGAGCCAGGGGAAAAAAAGTGGCAAACTCTCCATCTGTAATCAAGAGTTTATAAGTGTTGAAAAGGGTTACAAATTACTTAAGAAATATTCCTAGATAACTTATTTATCATTACCTTACCAAGCTAGAAACTGTTAAATTTGCCTGCCTCCCTTACAATAAACTACTGAAATCTAAACAGTTTGTAAGTACAAAATATAGATACATATAATATTCAGCGACGAAGTCATGATTAAAATACGAAAAAAAAAACAGCGTCTGCATACAAAATAAGTAGTATCCCCCTTTTTTTTTATTAAAAAAAGATAATAAGAGCAAGGGAGTCAGATTATAAAAATAGAATATTGAATAAATATAAACAAGCAAATGTACATCTCTGAAACCATTTTATTTATTTTCATTGGGATGGAGAAAGCACAACCAAAACTAAGGGTTCTCTGTGACGTCATAACTGTTGGCTTGAACTGTTCAGGACACTCTCCCCCAACAAAGGTTAGGTCATTAATGGAATACACTGATGCACTGCTAATTCATCTAAAAATCATAAGTACAAAACATTGAAAATAGCATAAATAAATTTACCAAACTTGCAATTATCAAACAACTACAGGTGGTATTTCAACTGAAAATAAACTACAAAAAATCTTTTTCTATTAATACTTTCCGTTTTTCATTAGCACTGATTGCAGCCTTTCTAAGTGGCCTCTGCCTGAGAGGCAGTTCACTTTCTGTTTCTGAAAATGTAACAGGGATTTTCTCCTCAGCAGTAATTTCCAAAGGAACAATCTTAGTGAGTGAAAGTTCATACAGTGCATTTTTAACCATTACTTGACAACTTCTCACTTGCCCATCATGCCCATAAAATAGTTTAACTACTCGCCTCATGGGCCACAAATTACGGTGAGCATTGTCTAGATCTATCAGAAGTATATCCTCAGTTTTGAGAGGACATTCAATAAAATTTTCTTTATTACCATAATGTCTTTCTCTTAATGAAGTTAAATACAAATTGACCCATACTTTAGTAAACTTTTTCAATACTGCTGAAAGAACGGAGTACTGAACTCAAAGTTGGTCATTTTCTAAATAAGGAATGTCCCCATCCACAAACTTGTTCAGAGGGGGCGCTACTACAATGTTTCTCCCATAAACCAGATGATTGGGAGTTAAGTATTCACTATCAGGAGAATCTGAAATGTAAGTTAAAGGTCTGGAATTTACAATAGTACATATCTCACACAAGACTGTTTGTAACTCAATAAAACTAAGTTTTTTTTATGACAGATAGACTTGTTCAAGGAGGTTTTTACTACCCCTATCAACCGTTCATAAAATCCGCCCTCCCATGGCGAACGCTGGATTATGAATTTCCATTTAAGATACAAGCCTTTCAAATGATCTAAAACCTCTGGTTCATCACTAATTCGTCTAAGAAAATTTTCACAACCTTGAAAATTTGTACCATGATCACTAATGATCATCTCTGGAACAGAATGGAATGCACAAAAACGTCTATAGGCAAGAAGGAATTCAGAGGTGGTCAAAGTATGGAGAAGCTCTAAATGCACGGCTCGAGTGGCAGTGCAAGTAAATAAGCATACATAGGCCTTACTACGCATAGGTACTTCCTCATCAGGATCTTGTTCATAAATTTCATAAGCGCCGGTCATGTCGACACCAACACACTGGAATGGCCTACTAAATGTCACCCTTTCAGCAGGTAAGGGAGGTGCTGAGGGTAGTGTAAGAGGAACACGAAGCAATTTCCTACAATGCATGCAAGAATGAACGACAGTTTTAATGTATCGTCTTGCTTGGGGTAACTAAAAATTTTCTCTCAATTGCATAATGACAGTGTAAACACCAGCATGGTTATTTTTTTCATGACACTGTTGAATCAACATTTTAGTTAAGGCACTCTTTGGGGGTAGGAGAATAGGTCTTTTCATGCTATCTAACATTGATGCATTTTTCAAACGTCCACATGTTCTTATCAAGTTATTAGAATCTAGATATAAACCCAGTTGATTTACAAAATTGACTATGTCACTTGACACATGGTACGAATTACCATCACTTAAATACTGTAACAGTGTAGGATAATGCTCTTGCTGAGCAAACTTAACTAATAAATGTAATGGTGACAATGATACACTAACTTTTCTCTTAAAACTCTGAACAAAATTTATCACAATCTGAATAATTCTTACAATCTTAGGTAGAGATGAATATTGAGATACGTTCAAACAGAGAACGACTGGTTCTACTGCTATTGGCTCAACTAAAAGTTCACTAACAGCAACATTTTCTATCTCAAGGTCAGGTTGATGAGGATAGTCTGAGAGATTAGTAATCCAATCAGGACCAAACATCCATAAGCTAGAGTTACATAATTGACTGAAAGTGATTTCCCGTGTAAGCATATCTGCAGGGTTGTCTTTGGTGGGAACATAACTAATTTTCCAATTTCTCTCTCTGATCTCGCTAACGCGATTGCGCACATACACATCAGTAGTGTTGTTATTATTAACCTATGATATGGACCTTAGAAATATTTTTGCATATTTCATAAAACTCAACACACAACTCCCTGTCAAGAGGAGTGTCCCAAGAAAGTTTCAAACCCCATAGCTTTTGGATAAAAATCTTAGCTCTAATGATTAATGGATTAGTAAATCCTAAAGGATCAAACAAGGAAGAAACCAATGATACCACCTTTCTTTTACTAAGGCTCTTTGGTTCATTGAAAAAAAAACATTACCCTGTATAAGATACTGTTCAATGTGACTACTAGGTTTAACAGAGAGGACATCATTTACAATATTCCACTTTAAGCCAAGAACATTAACACTTTGCTCTGAGACATCTGCATCAATTGATGAGTTGAAACGAGAAACATTGCTAATCCATGTCTGAAGTGGCATATTTGCATCTAAAAGAATTTCATTAATAATGGGGTATTCATTAAACATTTGTTCTACAGAATGGTAGGTGCGGGAAAAGTTATCCACATAAAAATTAGGCATAAGATGTTCAGCCAAAGGATTGGTGTGAGTCTGTAAGTGATGAATAAGAGTACGTTGCAACAGGAATGGGCTACATGTTGCACCAAATAAACCTACTTTAAAACGATAAGCATCTACTTCCTGTAGGGTAGAGTCTCTAAACCAAAGAAATTTGGTAAAATCACGATGATTTTCATTAATTCCAATTCTGAGAAAGGCTTTCGAAATGTCTGATATATAAGCAAAGGGGTTAGTTCGAAAACCTATTAGGTGATCCATGAGTTTGCTGGTCAATGATGGACCAGTAAGCAAACAAGAATTCAATGATAACTCTTCTAATGACTGACGACTGGATGCATTAAATACAATGCGTAGGGGAGTGGTAGAGGAATCTTTCCGAACCCCATGGTATGGAAGATAATGGCCATGTAACTGTTTATTTGCTGGTTCTATAAAATTGAGAGAAAGATAGTTAGAGAATATACAATTATATTGTTCAAACAGCTTTGGGTTGTGCTCCATGACAAGTTTAAGAGACATGAGTTATCCGAATGCTTTCTGATAGCCTACAGATGGACACAGCAAGTCTGACCTAAAAGGTAAATCTACAGAGTATTGATGTGTGTCTACATCATACTGTATACTGGAATCAAACTTCTCTAATGCCAATTTCTCCTCAGGAGAATAAGTCTCAGGAACAATACCTATTGTATCCAGTTTCCATAGATTGGAAATCTGGCCAAACTCTGCTTCTGTAACAGGTGTACATATACGCTGCCGTCCAGTTCTGCCTTGAAGAAATTTTAGAAGAGTTGCCAGAGGTGAAGCCATCACATCACATTACCTAATTTTTTGTGTAAACTGGGGAAAGCTCTTAAGCCGTTTACCTGATCCTGTGGTTCCATATATTGATAAAATCTGTATCCTTCCCATTTATATTAACTTGTTAGTTAGTTTGATACACGAAATAATTGAATAAGTAAAAAAAAAAAAAAAAATATCCACCTGTCAACAGTACTGAGTTAAGTTGCCAAGTAGTACAGCTGTCTTATTTTCTTAATTTTTATTTTTTTTTTGCTTTTCTTTTAGCTTTCTCTTTTACTATTTTGTTTTTTATTTTGTATATATATTGAGTTAAATGTAAAGTCTAATCTTGTGATAACATACCTTGGTTAGCAAGTGAGTTTATCAGTTAGGAAGAATATATAGCAGAAACAGGTGGGTGCCACCTCAGACACAGGTTCGAATTTTTCCTTCAGGTTTGACTTTTGTTTTGTTGCATTTTTTTTTCTTTTTCTTTTTATCCTTAAATTACCATGGTCAAGTTTTTAAGTTAAGATGTGTGTTACCAGAAAAGAGATAAACTGAGTCACTAAATAGCACTTATATGGAGATATAAAAATTCGGTGTGAAGCTTAATTAAAAGTTTTTCTCTTTTTTTTTCCTCTTTCTCGTCTTCTTTCTATATTCTGTGAGAGGGAGAACATAAAAATGACGCCATCTCTGTCCCAAACCTCTCCCATCCATGGGTCGGTAGGAGGGGTAGCCATCAGGAGACTCAAACAGAAAATCAAAAATTTAGAGGAAATGGTTATAAGCCTTGATGATAAAATTCAGAATATGGATGGAGAAATGAAAGAGAATGAAACACTCAGAGAGCAAATAAGATCTTTGGAGGAAGCAAATAAAGCACAAGGGCAGGAGAGAAAGGAACTAGAAAAAAGAATAAAGAAGCTGGAAGGGGAAAAGAGTCAACTAGAATCTAGACTTTCTAAACAAGAAGATAAAAATAAACAGCTGAATGACAACCTAAAGGAATTAGATGTTAGTTCACTGCTCTCTTCTGAGAGAGACGAGATTGCTGCTTGGAATGTCCAGATTAAGGAAAACATTGAACAGTTCAGAAAAGAGTTCCAAGAGCTGAATATGGAAAATGATGCCATGAAAACTTCCTTTGCTGATGCACTAAAGGGGAATGTGGCAGTAAAAGAGGCTGTAAAGGTGGTGGCACTGGAAAACATACAAACAGTTGACTATAAAGAGACAGTAATCGAAAAAATGAAAGACGTTGTGATGGAAAGGGCAAACCCACTCATCAGACAGGCACTTGATAAGGAGAAGACAGTGGTAATCTCAGGCATAAGCGAATCCCAGGAGCCAACATGGCAGGGGAGACTTGAAGAAAATAAAGCTAGGGTTGTAGACCTGATAAGAAAGCTTGGAGTAGTATGTGGTCCTGAGGATATTGTAAGCATACATCAACTAGGTAAATATTCGAGGGAAGGAAAGCCGAGACCAACAAAAGTAACCTTTGAGAGAGGGGAAACATGTAGGGAAATATTGTTGAGAAAAAAAAGTCTAAAAGACCTTCAAGAATTCAAAGAAGTGTTCATTAGACAATACAGAACACAGGAAGAGATGGGAAAGATCAAAAACTTGTTGCAAGAGGCAAGAAGGTTAAATGATGAAAGAAATGAAGAAGAGAAGAAAAATTTTCATTACAGAGTTCTTCCAGACAAAGGGGAGATAAAGAAGATAATGACAGAAGATCAGGGGATGGGGCCTCATTAAGATTGTTATGCACAAATGCTGATGGATTAGCTGGTAAGACAGTAGAATTAAAAGATAGGATTCACAACAGTAAGGCAGATATAGTAGCAATTACAGAGACTAAGTTGAGTGAGGACATAAACAGTGTCACAGTATTTCCTAAGGGTTTCAGAATACTAAGGGTTGAAAGATCTGAGAGGACTGGTGGAGGGATAGCACTGCTCATAAGTGAAAGGATTCAAGTCGAAGAAATAAACTTGGCTATAGAAAGTGGGTTCAAGGAATTTCTTGTTGCTCGCATAAATACTGGGTCAGAGAGCATTATAATAACTGTTGTATACAACCCACCAAGGAACCAAAATAGGCTTGAAGTTTATGAGGAAAGTCATATAGGTACTATTGAAGTCATAAACTCAGTTGTTAACATGGCACGGGAAAAAAAAGTAGGATTTTGATTATGGGAGACTTTAATCATAAAGAGATAGATTGGATAAATCTTGACCCACACAGTGGTGAGGACTCATTCGGGGCAAGATTCCTAGATTGCGTACAAGGGAATTTCCTACACCAACATGTAATGGAACCAACAAGGGCCAGGGGTGGGGATGAGCCATCACTACTTGATCTAGTGTTCACAGATAATGTGTTGGATATTGAAAAAATTGAGTATGAACCACCAATTGGAAAGAGTGACCACTGTGTGTTGTTGATGGAGTATATCATTGAAGATATTCTTCCTGAGAGTAGAGGCACTGAGGACATGAGGAGGAACTATCCGAAAGGAGATTACATCAAAATGAATGAGCTTTTTGCAGTTATTGACTGGAGAACCTTATTTTACAACAAATCTGTACAAGAAATGTATGACATCTTTTGTGAGAAATATGGGAAGATAGTAGATTGCTGCATACCTGTCACCAAAGTAGGTGTAATTCATGCCAGAGAGAAATGGTTCGATAATGGGTGTAAAAGAGCTAAGGAGTGGAGAGACAAATGCTGGAAAAGGTATAGGAGGAGAAAAAATATAAATGCCTGGCAAACCTACAAAAGAGCAAGAAATGACTACCTAAGTAAAAGGAGAGAGGCAGAGAGAGACTATGAGAGGGACATCACCAGGAAGGCTAAAGAAAATCCCAAGCTTTTCCACAGCTTTATCAGAGGAAAACTGAAGGTAAAAGAACAGGTTTTAAGACTAAAGAGAGCGGATGGAAGCATCACTGAGACGGATGAAGAGATCTGCAAAGAATTGAACAAGGAGTTTCAGTCAGTATTTACAGTAGAAAATACCCCACCCCCTCAGATTGCAGTGATAGAAGCTCAAGGGCCGGTATTAGAGAACATCAACCTTACAGCCACAGAGGTATGCAAAGCGCTGATGGATTTAGATGTTCATAAAGCTACAGGTCCTGATGACATATCCCCTAATGTGCTTAAAAAATGCGCAAACACAATATCAGTGGCACTAAGTATCATATTTAAGGAGTCACTGGAGTCGGGGGAGATTCCAAGATGCTGGAAACAAGCAAATGTGATACCTATCTTCAAAAAGGGAAGGAGGGATACGGCTCTGAACCATAGACCAGTTTCCTTGACCAGCATAGTTTGCAAATTTATGGAGAAACTACTAAGGAAACATATCTCTCTTCACTTGGAATCCTTCAACCTTTTGTCAGTGACGCAACATGGCCTCAGAGAAGGTAGATCAACAGTAACAAACTTATTAGAATTTTATGATGAGGTAAGCCAAATCTTACAGGAAAGAGAGGGCTGGGCAGATTGCATATTCCTAGACTTCCAGAAAGCGTTTGACACTGTTCCACATGGGAGACTTATTAGGAAGCTGCAATCAATGGCTAGAATAGGTGGAAATGTTTTGGAATGGATAAAAACTTACTTAGAAGGAAGGGAACAGAGGGTTAGAGTAAGACACTCAGTGTCTGAATGGAGAAGAGTTAGTAGTGGGGTTCCACAGGATTCAGTTTTAGGGCCACTTTTGTTCCTTGTATATGTAAATGACCTACCAGAGTGTGTAAATTCATTCATGAATATGTTTGCAGATGATGCAAAGATTGTGAAGAAAGTAAAAAACGAGAACAATGGTAGAGAACTTCAGGAGGATCTAAATAATCTGCATGAGTGGTCAGAAAAGTGGCTAATGAAATTCAATACTTCAAAATGTAAGGTAATGAGAATGGGTACAAGTGCAAGAAGGCCCAAGCTTGACTACTCGGTGGCTGGAGTACAACTTCAAGAGACAGAAAATGATAGAGATCTAGGAGTAAACATACTGGCAGATTTGTCTCCAGAAATACATATAAATGGCATAGTAAGGGCAGCATATGCATTCTTATCAAATGTAAGGGTAGCCTTCAGGCACATGGACAAGGAAATGTTCAGAAATATTTATGTAACCTATGTGAGGCCAAAACTCGAATATGCAGCCCCCTTTTGGAATCCGCACTTGAAAAAGCACATAGCTAAGCTTGAAAAAGTTCAAAGACATGCCACGAAACTGGTGCCAGAAATACGCAATCTCAGCTATGATGAGAGGCTGAGGGAATTAGACTTACCATCACTCAAAGCTAGAAGAGTGAGGGGGGATATGGTGACAGTCTTTAAATTCCTTCATGGTTATAATAGAGTGGATAGGGATCGATATTTTGATATGGCTGGCTCTAGAACTAGAGGTCATAGTTTGAAGCTTCGTAAGAAAACTTCTTTGCAGGATGTAAGGAAGTACTTTTTCAGTGTAAGAGTAGTTGATAATTGGAATTCGCTAAGCGAGGAGGTAGTTAATGCTATCTCAATCCATAGTTTTAAGGACAGGTATGATAAGTATCACTAAGTATAAAATGGAACCGATCAGGAGACGGGAAGATACGAGCTTTGGGCTCTTTCCCGTAAACACAATTAGGTAATCACAATTAGGTAATCACATATGCATAGACTGCTCAGTGTGATCCACCAACTGAGAAGCCCACTGAGGTAACAGTCCAAAAATTATTGACCCAGCACTACAGGAAAGTAGTTGCATGTTAGCACACTTGTGTTGAGAACTGACAAACTTACTATAATTATCTGCCCCAATTATTAACCCAATACCTGCTACAACATCAGTCTTATGATCACTGGCAAGTTTAATGTTGTGAGATCGTAACATGTTGGCAACTCTAACAAGACCTGGGGTATGTTTGTAAGTGTTTACACTGTCGTGGGGTGAGTGCTCGAAGTGTCACACAAGTACGACCCAAACGAACTTGAACTTTTACTACATCGCAATACAAATGTTTAACTTCGCTATCAAAAGGAGTAACCGATAAAGCAACATGATCTATAACAGGTAATTTAAGTTCATCTGCAAGATCTCTCTGATTGAAAGTGCGTTGTGAACCTATGTCAAGAAAACCACGTGTGATTCTTCGCAAACCACCACCAGACAGTTGTATGGTTGCTGTAGGTAGTGCAGTAGCTAACAATGAATGAGAAAAATTGGTGTTGAGAGTATGTACAGTTATAGCAGTTAAACAAGCTTGAGCATTTGAGTTAGGTTCGGAAACATATACAGTACCTACATTTTGTGATGCTCGAGTCGAGGTAGGTATTTGTGTATTTCTTTCAAACATGGAAGACCCTGATTTGCTCCCTACCATAGCATTGGAACTCAAATTACTATTTGCATTAAAACCAGGTGAAATTGAAGTTACAGGGTATATAGGATTCTGTGGTTTTTGACAAAGTTTAATGCACATAAAAGTATGATGAGTATTTGAGCTACAGTTACGACATTCAAATTTTCTTCTACAATCACTGGCTCTGTGTCCAGATTTTAAACAAATAAAACAAAGGTTAAGCACTCTTACTCGATTTCGTCTACTGTCAAAAGTTGGATAATCTGTACAGTGTTTAGAACTGTGATTTTTGCCACAAAAAACACAAGAAACATTTTGGTTTGATGTACCAGACTGTGTATTTATAACAACAGACTTAACTGATTGGTCAGGATTGCACAACTTAGTATGTTGACTCTTTTTTACCTTATGCAATGACTTATTTTTCTTATTAGACTGTGGATCAGATTCAACTACAACCTTGGAAACAACTTCAGCCTTGCGGCTACCACTTTGAGGTTGCATTTTACACAATTCCATAAGCTCTATTATCTCTGAAAGTCCATCTGACAACTGCTCATATTTAAATTTTATGCACTTACAGCGGTTTGCCAATGCACGGTAAGTTTCTCCTGGCAATTTACTAACTAGAGTTTCTAAAAAGAATTTATTATCATTATACTGAGGTTCCAAATTTTCCAACTGTAGAACTAACTTTTCATATGCTAATTTAAACTCTAGAAGGTCGTCATGTTGATGACGAGGTACTGTCAAATTCTGTATTTCTCTTGCAAGTTGCCTAACCAATCTGTCTGATCTACCAAACTGTTTTTTCAAAAGTTGTACTGCAGCTTTATAATTAGCATGTGTTACAGGAATACCTTCAATAGTTTTAAAGGTTCTACCCAATAAATGTGAACGTAAAGTAGTAAACTTGACTACATCATCCAAATCAATACGAGTATCAACCAAAGAGCTAAATATGTCCCAAAATGCTGACCACTTTGAGACATCACCATCAAATTTTGGGATTTCTATGGGAGAAAGCTTAGGCGTTGGAAGCGAGTTCACTGGAGGAGTACGAGGGGGTATAGGTACAGTGCTCACACTGGGCTTGTCATCTTTAAGTTGTGAAACTTGGTTTAAGAGTTTAAATGCTTCACGTTTAAGATGACGAAAATCTCGACTAGCTGACAAATATAATGATGTGTCATCTATAATGTATACTTCATATTTACATTAAGTATCTAAATAGAGGTCATATTGCGTTTTAAGGTCAAAATATGCTAATTGCAAAGAAGAAATTGACACATTAGGGTCACAAACAATACTTGTGACAGAAGTGACAGCATCATTTAGCATTTCAGTTTGATAAGTAAATATGTTGTTACTTCTGACTTGCAAGTCAGGGGTACTATCAATTACCAAGAGATCAGTATCTGTTTGTGACAGTTTGAGTAGCTTAGGTACACAAATTCAAATTTATCAATCAAATAAATGCAACAAAAATAACACAAAACTATAATAAGCACAAAAATACACAATGTATAAGAATTTTATGCTTGAACCAACAGCATTCCATGCGCTAATGCTAAATTTCAAAGTGCCTAACAATAAGAGGCAAGCAGATTATAGTTGTGTTGATGTAATACCGTCTGATGGCCAAAAAAATATACCAACATAGGCAGTAGCAGTGTAAGACAAAGACCAAGATCATAAAATAACAAATAGGAAAATACACTTTAATACTGAAATAAATCAGTGAACCAGAACATCCGGTTCGAAGGACCAGAGAAAATTGTAAGTATAGTGTTGTGAACACTCTAGTCCTTTACTGGCTCAAACTAAAGAACTAGGCAACATGTATCCGAGACTCTGCTCCCTCTCTCAGAATCAATACACCTTGCATACTATTTTTTAGGGAGTCAAACATCTCAAAATTATTTTGAGGGCATCAGGTTTTATATCTTCTAGGAATAGCCCAGGAATCTTTAGTATGTAATGGACTGTATTTAAATTTTAAGGGTCTGGTGAGCATATAATGAATGAATGGTCTATGCTACTTACACTAGGTTACTGGGATAAAAATTACTCATTATATATAAAACATCATATAATGTAATAGAAAACAATTTATAATTGGCATACAAAAAATAAAAATAAATAATAACTTGGATTATATCAAATGACACTTTGTCCTTCAAATATTATATTGTTGCAAATATAAAGAGATATTTAACAACATAAATGCAGCAAGGCTAAGGAAAACTTGAAATTATATAATATTTTCACATTAAACCACTGTAGCCTAGGCATAATGTTCCTTTCTAGGCTACAAAACATAGAATCATCTACTGGGCCAAAATTACAATATTTGACACACTTATGTAGGCTGTGGTGACTATTCCCAGAATGCCTGCTTTCACCTGGTCAATGAATAGTCTACTCTCAGTTTTTTGCAGGCTACTGTACACAAAAATATTTACTCCACCAACTTCAAATAAAGTTGGGCTAAAACTTACTGCCTTATAATTAAATATAAGACAAACTGTACGGTACTAAAGGGGAAGGGCATGAGTTACGTTTGCTTAATAGTTAAGTGGAGAACTCCCACTGGTTAATAACACAAATACACTAAATAATATTAACTGAACACTGCATAAATCCAGGCTTAAATGAAAGACTCATCTATAAAATATAAAAATATATTGAAAAAAAGTTAATATTATAATGGAGCAATATTTCAGCCCAAAAGAAAAGGTTAAATTTTACAAAAATAACAAAGAGTTATAGCTCCAGGTACGACTGCTGGACACATCAAAATAATAATTGTTCAAAATCCAAAAACTTTATACAATATTGAAACAGAGTCACTGCTTGACAAATTCGACAGCACTAGTCCAAGGGGCGAAATGGGAGGCTCGTAAATTTACACGAATTTTACGAGTCTCTAACAAGAGGTCCTAACCTGGTGCTGTCCTCAGAGAAAGTCCTCGTCCGTTCTGTAAACAAAGCAGACGAGCATCACATTCTAAAATAAAAGGATATAATTTTATCATATTATACATAATTAAGGATTTCCTAAGATTTAGATTAGCTTTACAAACAAATTCCAATTATTCATGAGAAAATGATGAATTAATGACAAAATAAATGATTGGTTTAATATAGTCTCTCAATTGAATATATTCATGTAGGTAGATGCAATGCTAATTATGGTATTACAATAAAACACACACAAGGTATAACTAATGAAACTGTGTGTGATAGACAGATTACCACACTCTCCCCCCAAAAAGGGTAGGAAGCTAAATAAATCACATGTACAAACATAATAAAGTGTAGAACAAAAAACAGAAAATTCAAAGGCATCATTTACAACCTATCCTACTCCAACCGAGTTGAAGGGTCTAACAAATCTGACTCTTTCCTCTGGTAAAAGAGGGGGAACTGGTTGAGAGATCGTCTTGCCAACTGCCTTTTTACACAAAATACATGTTTTTAATATTTTCTTCACAATAACTCTACCTTTAGAGATCCAAAACTGCTTCCTAAGTCCTGACAACATTTGTCCTAATCCACAATGATGATGCTCAATATGATAATGAACTATTATAAGTTTGGTCAATGGATGTTTGGCAGGTAAGTAAATTGGAAATTGTGCTTCAGGAGATAGATCTGAATTCTGTAATCTATTGCCACAACAAATTAACTGATCTTCGTTCAAATGTAAATCTAATTGTTTGACTAAATTAATGAGTTCTGAAGCTGGTTTAGCACTTTGCTCAGGTCATTTCAAAAATGCAAATAAAGTAGGAAAACTTTGTAACTGGGCTAATCTAATACAAGCATGAAGAGTATTCAACCTGAACTTGTCATGGAAATAATGATTACATATGACATGATTCTCATAACTTTAGTAAGAGATGAATATTTACTCATCTCAAAATGAGGAAGTATGGGTTCATTAACATTAGGTTCTGTTAAAATCTCATACACTACTGTAGAATTAACAATGAACTCTTTCTGTTGTGGATATTCTGATGGATTAAGCAAAAATGAAGGTCCATGTCTCCACATGACATTGCTATTCAACTTTGATACACTAACACCTCTGGTCAATATATCTGCAGGATTCTCTCTAGATGGGACATGTAAAATGTTCAAATCAAACTTAGATCGCAAATTGCGAATTTCACACACTCTGTTTCTCACAAAAACATCTGATGATGAATCATGATACACCCAATTAATGGCAACTTCACTGTCACACCATATAGTGCAACCTTTGAATGCTAATTTATCATTAGACAAGAGTGTCTGAGCCAATGCTGAGGCTAAAGTAAGTGAGAGTAACTCTAACTTAGGAATGGTGAGTGGAGGACTTGGTGATACTCTTACTTTACTCATAATGATATCACTAGATTTGCTTCTTAAGTCCACAGCATATGCAACTAATCCATAAGCTACTTTAGATGAATCACAAAATATGTGCAAATCTGATACACCAGGGACAATTACAAATCTAGGATATTGAATGGTTGACATCTGATTCACATCTCTGCAAATAACTGAAAATTCTTGTACTAAAGGTTCTGGCAAAGGTTCATCCCAAGAACACTTACTTCTCCATAATTTTGAAATGAATAACTTTCCCTTGATCAAGATAGGTGATAGCAATCCTAAAGGATCAAATACACTAGCAATTAAAGATACAACTGATCTCTTGGTGATTTGATGATGCACACACTCCTCCTTGCACACTTTCTTACTGGAGTACAATTTGATTTCATCGCTTACAACATTCCAAGAAATTCCTAAAACATTTACATTATTCAGATCCAATTGGTCATGATTAACACCTACTTCATCATTAAATTTTACATCATTACTCACCCAACCTTGTAATGGCATAGAGGCTTCTGCTAAAATAGAATTTACTATGGAATACTCTGTTTTTAACTGTTCAGAGTCTGAATAGGTACAAACAAAGTTATCTACATAGAAATGAGAGATCAGAGACTTAGCTACTGGATGTGAATGTGTCTCCAAGTGATATGTGAGTGTTTTCTGAAGCAAAAATGGAGATGATGTTGTAACAAAGAGTACTACTTTAAATCTATAGGTAACTATTTTCTGAAGTGTTTCATCCTCGAACCACAAGAATCTACAGAAATCTCTGCAGTTTGGCAAAATACCTATATGTAGGAAGGCTTTGGAAATGTCTGATACAGCAGCTACAGGGTTAGTACGAAATTCAATGAGTGAATCAACAAGTTTATGGGTTAGGCTTGGGCCTGTTAGTAAACAATCATTCAGACTTTTTGATTGTGAATCAGCTCTACTAGAAGCATTAAACACTACTCTAATAGGAGTGGTAGGAGAATTCTTGTAGACTGGATGATGAGGCAAGAAATGAGTCAGTCCGTCTGTAACTGAAGGGTTATCAATTTTCTCAATGAATCCCAATTCAATGTACTCATTAAAAATCTCTGAGTATTGTCCATAAAGTTCTGGACGAGTTGCAAAGGATTTAGCTAGTGACATGAGCTGACCATAAGCTCTTCTATAGTTAGTTGCTGGTCTCTCAGTGCCCTTAAAGGGTAATTCCACAAAATACTGATTGTCTGCCTTCTGGCAAGTGGACTCAAAATGACTCACTGATTGTACTTACTCAGGTGTTACAGTTTCATTCTTAATACCAATAACATCTAAATTCCAAAGGTTCTGAACTTCGAACTCAAGGGTTTGTACTCCTACACGAGCACAAAGCACATGTTGTCCATTAACTGTGTTAACTGACTGAGAAGTAATTGCCCACTTTGGCATAGGTCCAAAGATAATCGAACCTGCTGGACTAGACAAAAGTGTAATTCCAGAATAGAAAGTATGGTTGGTCACAAATCTAGAATAGTAATCTGCGCCAATTACCATACCTATGTCACTAATCACATCACAATCAATGTTAGGATCTGCAAGTTTGATCCCCATTTTTGTGAGTGTTTCTGCAACTCTAGCAATGCCAGGTACATATAACGTAGTGTTAACCTTATCATAGACGACAGCATAAATCGGAATACGTTGTGTACCAATGCGTACTACAACACGAACGACGTCACACAAAATGTTTTCGGCTTGATTACCAAATGAAGTCAGTTTAAGTGAGATACGAAACACTGGATTGAGTTTAAGGCGCTTTACTACTGCAGAATGAATGAAAGACCGTTGAGCACCGGTATCTAAAAACATCCTAACTGTTTCACGTACCCCAGTACCAGAAATCTTAACAATTGCTGTAGGAAGTGCTACTGAAGGAAGAGGAACCTTATTAGTCTGGACATCTGTTTGAACAGAATTAGCGACACTGTCATCTCTTCCTGACAGGATTCTAAACTTATCATCCACTACTACTTGATTAGTGGGAATGTTACTGTTAGGGTTAGTTCCATTATTAATAACTGTTGGGGCATTAGACGCAACTGACACTTGATTAGCTGCAGTACTACGGTTGGTTAGTTTCATGTAGAGAAAGGTATGATGTTTGCCATTACAATTTCTACACTCGGCCGTCTCTCTACACTGTGAGGCTCTATGGCCTTTCTGCATACACACAAAACATACTTCTAACTCTCTAACTCTGTTCTTCCTGGCTTCATGAGTTGCGTAATTAGAACAAAACTTAGTATTATGAATATCCTTACAAAAGAGACAAGGTTTGTTCCAAGTACTTGAATTGCTAGATGACGAATTGGACTTATTTTGAGTCTGGGACACAACTACTTGTTTAGGTACTGTACTAAACCTATGATTAGAATTTGTACTAGAATTCTGACTAGTTACTACTTTAGTTTTGGAATGTGCATCAGAATGTGAACCTTGCTTATTCCTAGACTGATCAGAGAGAATACGAGAACATTCCATGACCTTGATAAGGTGTCCAATACCATCCTTCAATTGTGTAATAGTCAAAGTATAAGTACTGTACTTATTAAAAAGGTACTCTAAAGTTTTAGGACTAAGTTTATTAGCAATTATGTCTTTTATTAGGTAGTCATCAGAAGGTACTTGGGTTACACCCTCTATTTGCATCAACAAACGTTGAAATGTTAAGTGAAATTCAGTCAACTCAGTTAAATTATGTTCAGGGGGTTTCATGTCCATCAAGTCTAAATGTAATTGTTGCAACAAAAGGTCATTGTTGGCAAAGCTTTTTCTCAACAAACTTAATGCTATACTGTAATTACCACTAGTTATGGGAAGACCTTCAATGGTTCTGTAAGCTTTACCTCTCAAATAAGATCTGAGCATGCTAAATTTCAATACTGGGTCAATGTCTTGACGACTATCAATTAAACTACTAAAGGAATCCCAAAAACAATTCCACTGACTCAACTGACCATCAAATTCAGGAATCTTAATCTCAGGCAACTTAGGGTGTGGAAGGGGTCTAGCAGGTGCTACTGTCTGACTAGGAGCTTGACTAGTTGTAGCTTGTGCTTGACTACCAAAGGACAAATGATCATCTATAGCTGACTTAATTTGTATGAGCACTTTATAGGCATTACGTTTCAGAGTTCTGTGCTCTCTAGAAACTTGGCTAAGCTGGGTACTATCAATAGCATCTTGACTAGCTGTCCAATGTACATCAATGGACTGGTACAACTTTGTAAGTTCTGCTTCTGAAAACTGTAACGACCGTAAGGATGGTGGAGGAGACGCTTTAAGGTCATGTTCTATAGAACTGAGCATATCTGTCAGATCATCGGTTACAACCTTGTAAAGTTCAAATGCTTTACTTTCATCAATTGATGGTAAAGACATCTTGCTGGATTAATCTTTACCTTATACAATTCACAATAATTTTGGCTAGGTGGCCAAACTAAACTAATACCAAAATTCACTAGGATTATAATATTTATATCCTAGGTACACTTGATTACACACGCATGTATTCAAATAGCTAATCTAAACCTTCCCTTGGACTAAAGAATTCGACATCAGCAGTGATATCACAAAAAATATGCCATGGATTTATGCGCTGTGTTTTAATATCAAAGTTCAAAAACAATACCAAAGGTGTCCTATTCCAAATTCCATTCAGTAAATGTAGTAAAGTATGCTAGCTAGGCTAGGCACCATCCGGTTCGAAGGACCAGAAAAAACTAGAATATGTGGTGACTATTCCCAGAATGCCTGCTTTCACCTGGTCAATGAATAATCTACTCTCAGTTTTTTGCAGGCTACCGTACACAAAAATATTTACTCCACCAACTTCAAATAAAGTTGGGCTAAAACTTACTGCCTTATAATTAAATATAAGACAAACTGTACGGAACTAAAGGGGAAGGGCATGAGTTACATTTGCTTAATAGTTAGTGGAGAACTCCCACTGGTTAATAAAACAAATACACTAAATAATATTAACTGAACACTGCATAAATCCAGGCTTAAATGAAAGACTCATCGATAAAATATAAAAATATATTGAAAAAAAGTTAATATTACAATGGAGCAATATTTCAGCCCAAAAGAAAAGGTTAAATTTTACAAAAATAACAAAGAGTTATAGCTCCAGGTAAGATTGCTGGACACATCAAAATAATAATGGTTCAAAATCCAAAAACTTTATACAATATTGAAACAGAGTCACTGCTTGACAAATTCGACAGCACTAGTCCAAGGGGCGAAATGGGAGGCTCGTAAATTTACACGAATTTTACGAGTCTCTAACAATAGGTCCTAACCTGGTGCTGTCCTCAGAGAAAGTCCTCGTCC
>JAXCGZ010010133.1:45000-46238 GCA_037179515.1 Halocaridina rubra | reverse complement strand
TATACGCAGGCTGTTAAAGTATCGCATAACCGTAGATACAGAAATATAAATATTACCGCTGGAAGATAGACTGATATTTTTTGTAAGCTATGCATTATATGTTAATAAACATTTAAGAAAAATCTCATTTAATATCAACAGCCCAGCAAAATCACATATTAATCCCTCCCTTAATCAAGTGGAACATTTTATGGAAGCTTTTTAAAGTATTCAAGGTCATATATGTTTTTTTTTTCATTTTTAGATGTTCCGTGAAGAGGCAGGGACTGGGAGAGTGTTCCTTGCTTTTAGTGAAGATTCCACGTGCACTAATAGCCTCACGTCTCCTAAGGATGGGTAAGTAATCATACGTCCTTGTTTTTCTTCCGTTCTCTCACAGGGTTAGTAGCTAGCTGCATGAGAGCTTATTGCACTTGCCTAAATATCTCTCTCTCTCTCTCTCTCTCTCTCTCTCTCTCTCTCTCTCTCTCTCTCTCTCTCTCTCTCATTAAAAATTCTACATATGTAGCATTTTATGTATTACATAAATATTATGTATTATATAAACGAATTTTGTACTTCCTAACCTAGGCAGTATCAGACCTTTACTTCGTATAATGTAGAATCATTTTGTCCTCTTCCATCTTCTTCTCCATGTAGTATGATTTTAAATACTTTATTGATTATTAGCACTGAATTATTTTAATACGATTAGATCATCATAGCATTTGTAATATGTAATTTATATCTTAGCTCTTAAGGAACAAGAGAGACCCTTGCAAGGTGGCTGTGGGAGAGAGGGAATTTTGGCAAACCTCTATCTACAAGGAGCTGAGAAGAGTGTTCGAGACATTTTTGGCTTCTGTTTAATATGTGTGCTTTGACATGGCCAGACTCTCACTCGTGTGTGTGTGTGTGTGTGTGTGTGTGTGTGTGTGTGTGTATACATCACGTACACACGCGCACACACACACGCACACATGGTAATTTCTGTGTTACATGACACTTTATGATGAAATGAAAATCATACTTGAAATAATCGATTTCCACATCATTGATGGCCTTAGGTCTCGTTTAGGCAATTTGAGTAACATGAAAAAAGTGGGTTAATGTCTTGGTGCCAAAAGAGACTTCATGCGGCAGTCTTTTGAACGTTCTTACTTCCAATAATACTGGCACAGTATGGATAGAAATTTTAGTTATAATTGAATATGGAGATACATGTCACTTCTTTGTAAATATTTTTCACTTGTATTGTC
>JAXCGZ010010133.1:35000-42500 GCA_037179515.1 Halocaridina rubra | reverse complement strand
ATTAGTGGTATTAGTAGTACTAGTAGTAGTAGTAGTATTTCTAGTAGTAGTAGTATGCTGAAAAGAACGTTTGATTCACTTACTAATTATCTCCTGAATCAAGACATTTCATATTGAACTTGGTCTCTCTGCACAGGTACGAAACATACGAAATGACATCTATGCCTTCCATGCCTCTACCTCCAGCTGTCAGCCAGTCTACCTGTAATTTTCCTAAATCCCTCTTGGGACATTGGCATCATACCTACGTCGCTGATGACACCATTGTTTTCAGGGTAAGTAATTGGCATGAATTTTTTGTGAATGAGATGCAGCAAAAAACTGATTTATTTTTTTATTTTTTTACGTTTTATTTAATGAAAGATTAGGAGATTTATCTAGTCTGACGAGTTGTTGAATCTCATAAGTTTTTACTCAGCCTTTTTATTCTGATATTTTCTTGGGACGGGGCACAATAATGCCGCCTCCTTATTTCCCATGTTGTCATGAGAGTCGACTAAATGGGAAGGAGCGAGAAATCTGGAAATCTCCCTCTTCTATTTTTCTCCGGTGAGGCGTCAAACCAAACGAGGAGATTCTGATTGAAAACTCCCAACCAGAACCACAGTAATTGGACCTCTGAATGTTAGTGGTTGTTGAGCGATGTATATCGGTAAAATGTTTGTGTGAAGTAAATTGGATGTGTAGGATGTAAAGAATCAAAGGTAAGAGTGTGCTGTGACTCGGCCAAGCCCCATACAGTGGAATTCCTACCATTGTGTATGATGTTATACCAAAATTATTCATTATATAATTTTCAACTGAATATTTGTCTTTTATCATAGTGTTTTCAGATACTCTCTCTCTCTCTCTCTCTCTCTCTCTCTCTCTCTCTCTCTCTCTCTCTCTCTCTCTCTCTCTCTCTCTCTCTCTCTCTAGCTACCGCTGCCCATAATAATAATAATAATAATAATAATAATAATAATATTTATTATTATTGTTATTATTATTAATTATTATTATTATTATTATTATTATTATTATTATTATTATTATTATTATTATTATTATTATTATTATTATTATTATTATTAGTAGTAGTAGTAGTAGTAGTAGTAGTAGTAGTAGTATTTTTTATTATTATTATTATTAGTATTTTTATTTTTATAGCAAACAATCAACAGATATTTGAAACCTTTAGCGTATATACGCAACATTAATTCTCCTTTTAGTGTGTGAATAATTTGACGATTATAAAGGGCTGTTACAAATATCTCAAGGCCTTCGGAACCCCGGGTGTCTGACGCTCTCACATTTTGGCTATTTTAAGCCGTTCTTTGTTTATTGCTATTTATAATCGAAAGGGGTTTACATATATTTTTAAAATTTTATTCAATTTTTTTTTATTTGAGCCGTAGCCATCTTGTGATTAAAATATCGTCTTTGTTATCTGACTGTATATTTTAGGATAAAAAGAAGAGCGATACGCTGTTATCGTCTCGTAGCAGATTGTTACTTTTGGACTTTCTTAATTCGAGCTGCTGAATATTCTCAATTGTATTGTAAGTGTTATATGCTTCCTGTAAATACTGACATCCGGTCAGCTTATTAATAGATAAATAAATACCGTTAATTTAGTTCTACCTATTAAAGATTTTTGTTATGATTCCATAAAACAGTAGATTTTATTTATATCCTGGATAATTGTGACACTAGGACAGGCCCTCCCCCCCAAAAAAAAAATCTTGCCTTCATCCGACCTGGGCACGAAGAAAACATACAGTAAAGAGAAACATATGGGGAGTGTTGTGACTTGTCAGATGTGAAAGGCTAATAAAAGATGTGTAACGAATATCGAATATGTCTTGAAAGAGGACATTTGTCATACATACCTACACGTACTTGCACATAAGGTGATGACTAGAATTAGGACTAATTTTTTAACCTTCGCTGAAATCTAAAATTACGTAGTGATAAAAATCGTCTTGGAATACATTAGCCATGATGTCATTTTAAAATATATATATACATTTAGCTTTGTTGCGTGTTAATTTTTAGTCATATCATGAAATGTGCGTGTAGTTATTAGTACGACATCCTGATTCTGTGCTATCCTTTTAGGCAGCTATTCGCGTATTCGTTTATTTCAAGTATCTGCTAATGAAGTTCAGTACTACGAAGCTGAATAGATCTAATAATAATAATTATAATAATAATGATAATAATCGTAATAACAACAACAACAACAACGATGACGATGATGATGATGATGATAATAATAATAATAATAATAATAATAATAATAATAATAATAATAATAATAATAATAATAATAATAATAATAATAATAATAATAATAATAATAATAATAATAATAGTAATTCACTCTCATTGAGCAGGTTGATGTCTTTAACGCTAGGTACAGGAAATGTCAAAATTATAGATTTTTTTTTTTTATGTATATAGCGGAAATGAATCACTAAAGCTGAAACTTACACTAAGAATGTCTCGGGGAGTGACTGTTGTATTGGCAATAATAAGAGAATCTTTTAAGTTTCCGACGATAGCCATTTGTATACCTGTGCACACACACACACACACACACACACACACACACACACACACACACACACACACACACACACACACACACCACATATATGAAATAGTAAAAAGTAGTATTAATTGTATTATGTTGGACAACCATAAGCATTAAAAGTCGAACGGTTCTAGGAGTTAGTTACAGGGCTGCCATACCTGAATTTGCACATTCAGGACTATCCTGTACTGTGGAGAAATGAGAAATTATACGACTATTTTCGTCACAAGGAGGATGGAGAGGGAACTTTGTCCGTTTTTCCTACTCCGTGTATCGTCTGTGTACACTTACACTTTTGGTGTACGTGCCCCCTGGCAGGCAACACGTCCTAACACAGGGTAACGAGTGATATACACCGTCTATATACGCGAAATTCTCATGCACACATTATGTTGGGCTAGTTTATGGTGTACATATAAGTTTTTGTTCATAATGTAGTGTACATAGTCTTCAGTGTGCACTACATAGTGTACATAGCACCAGTGTATGCACTAGTAGTGTAAAATGGCCCAGCTCCTACCCCGTCTTTACCAACTCGCTATACTCTGCATGAGGGAGAATAGGCTTTTATACTTCTCCCCCGACTTTTCTTCTAAGAACTTATTAGACAACTAGGATATGTGATTGGCTTTTCGCCACGGACTCTCTTTTCCAATATGGGCTAGGACGGTACCTTCTTGCTTAGGACTTTGATATTGGCAAGTACTACCGTTACCCTGAGTAAATCCCTCTTTCTTAGACCGTAGCGGGCTAGAACTCACGGCCCAACGAATCAGAGTCGCGAGATTTGCTACTCGGTCACGGCGGCCCCATTGGACGATTAAGAATAGTAAGTAATAATCTTGGAGAGAGGATGTAACGATGAATAAGATAATAGGTGTTGCGATCTAAGGGGGGGGGGGTTGTGGTTACTTGTGTACCAGAGGGGAACATGACTCAGATTTTGTGGTTGTAGTCAAATTTTAAAAGCCTGATTAAATTTAAGGCTGATTGATTTTTCAAATGCAAACTTTTGAATAGCAGGTAACTTTTTAAATGCTAAGAAACTGCTAAATGATAGTTATATTGAGATTCTGTCTTCCCTAACTCTTATGACCATTCCTCCGTCAAAAAGCTAATCTATCGTTATCTCAGGGCCTAATGCAGCCATGTTTCTAGGTCTTCATTTCTTTAACTATTTTCATTTAGCTTGTCCTCTTCTCATTGTTTTTCATTCTCTCATTCCTGCTTTGTTACAGAGTTTTTCTTCTTCTCGGTGTTTTCTTGATGTCCGGGCCAGATGAGGGCCAATTTCTTTACCCGTCCAGGTGTTACACTGAAAAAAATAATGATTGAAGAATAGGTAGGAGTGGTTCAGGTTTTTCCGTCTTGTGCGTATGATCTGAATTTGTAAATCTTATTTCGCCTTCTCCCCAATAATTCTTGATCAGTTTTGCAATTTCGCTTTGTTTAAGGAAAAAGGCTATTATGATGCCCCTGAGGGAGGGGGCCTAGAATACTTCCTCCGTGTTCCCCTGCGTGTCGTAAGAGTCGACTAAATGGGGCGGAGCGAGGGGACTAGGAATCGCCTCCTCTCTAGTTTTTCTTTCCAAAGAGTCAGAATATTTTACCTTGACTCAACCACTCCTCTTATAAAGGGAAAAATGATGATCATGCTGGGTGTTACTGAAGCAAAAGAAAAAAGAAAGAAAAACATTTAACCATATTATTACATGAAATGTGGACCGCCGTAGCGTAGCCATAAGAGTGCTCGACTCGGGAGGTAATGGATTCACGTTCAAGCCTACGGCGGAGCGATAGGAAAGGCATCCACCCTTAAATACCCAGCTTTAAGCCGTATGTGGCTATTCCCAAATAAGGAACTCATAGCGACACAAAAAGTAAAAAAAAAAATAAATAAATAAATTTAGTTTTATGAAGTGGGTTTAATGGATTGGAATGTTGTATAGGTTTAGAGCAAGGGCGAGCTATTGGGGGAGGCGGAGGATTGTCGACGTTGTTATATAAATGAAGCGGATGTTGAGGGGAGTGTTTACCTATCCATGAAGGTTGGTGCTGACGAAGTGGTTCTGTAGTAGAAATGATTATGGGGGGTGGCAGGGGCTCGTTGCAAAAAAATGGGGACTTGGAGGGTCGAGTGAGAGGTAAAAGTTGAACGTAATGAGAGTTCGGTTTCATTGGTATTATTAAAAAGAAAAAATCACTGCTTTCTTTCTCGTTTTCTTGGTGCACTGGTCTGATAAGTGCATATATATATATATATATATATATATATATATATATATATATATATATATATATATATATATATATATATATATATATATATATATATATATATATATATATATATATATATATATATATTATATATATATATATATATTATATATATTATATATATATATATATATATATATATATATATATATATATATATATATATATATATATATATATATATATATATATATATATATATATATATATATATATATATATATATATATATATATATATATATATATATATATATATATATATATATATATATATATATATATATATATATATATATATATGTATGTATATTTTATTTTTTTTTCCCTTCCAGGTGCCACAATCATAACGCAAAAAGTGTAAATATTACCGCTATATATCTGCAGTAAAAACTCAGGCTTTGTATTTGTTGATGTTCTCTAGAGTTTAGCTATTGCTAATCAGCCATATGTTCGTATACAATCGTTATATTTGCACTATTAGTGTATGCACTGGTGCTATGCACACAACGCAGTGCATACTGAATAGACCTGTTTCTTGCACATGTTTTGGTATGACTGGTGAACGGTGAAACGATTTGATATTTTAATTTCTGTTTGACTTGTAAACGGGGATTATCGAGCTATTAACATTCCCATATATTGCTTAGAGGGTTAAAACATTTTGCCCCAAAACACTTCTTTTTTGCACTTCATCCATAATTCCGGTAATTATCACCTAGTACCATGGATGACTACATTAGCTTGTAAATTATTGTATTTTTTTAACGTAATAATTGTACTGTAATATACAGTTGACTGACCAAGCAAAAACATGCTTAATTTGAGGTTTATCACTGCGTTCGTTTTAAGATGGTCTTAATTTTGCATATATATCTAACCTCAAATCTGAAGTGTGTTGAAGTTTTTAACTGATATTCACCTAATATAGTAGATGTATGATGGCAATATTCTTTAACTCGACATCAAAAAAGGTGTGTGATTACCTAATTGTGATTACCTAATTGTGTTTACGGGAAAGAGCCCAAAGCTCGTATCTTCCCGTCTCCTGATCGGTTCCATTTTAGACTTAGTCATACTTATCATACCTGTCCTTAAAACTATGGATTGAGATAGCATTAACTACCTCCTCGCTTAGCCAATTCCAATTATCAACTACTCTTACACTGAAAAAGTATTTCCTTACATCCTGCAAAGAAGTTTTCTTACGAAGCTTCAAACTATGACCTCTAGTTCTAGAGCCAGCCATATCAAAATATCGATCCCTATCCACTCTATCATAACCATGAAGGAATTTAAAGACTGTCACCATATCCCCCCTCACTCTTCTAGCTTCGAGTGATGGTAAGTCTAATTCCCTCAGCCTCTCATCATAACTGAGATTGCGTATTTCTGGCACCAGTTTCGTGGCATGTCTTTGAACTTTTTCAAGCTTAGCTATGTGCTTTTTCAAGTGCGGATTCCAAAAGGGGGCTGCATATTCGAGTTTTGGCCTCACATAGGTTACATAAATATTTCTGAACATTTCCTTGTCCATGTGCCTGAAGGCTACCCTTACATTTGATAAGAATGCATATGCCGCCCTTACTATGCCATTCATATGTATTTCTGGAGACAAATCTGCCAGTATGTTTACTCCTAGATCTCTCTCATTTTCTGTCTATTGAAGTTGTACTCCAACCACCGAGTAGTCAAGCTTGGGCCTTCTTGCACTTGTACCCATTCTCATTACCTTACATTTTGAAGTGTGTGTGTGTGTGTGTGTGATTACCTAATTGTGGTTACCTAATTGTGTTTACGGGAAAGAGCCCAAAGCTCGTATCTTCCCGTCTCCTGATCGGTTCCATTTTAGACTTAGTCATACTTATCATACCTATCCTTAAAACTATGGATTGAGATAGCATTAACTACCTCCTCGCTTAGCCAATTCCAATTATCAACTACTCTTACACTGAAAAAGTATTTCCTTACATCCTGCAAAGAAGTTTCTTACGAAGCTTCAAACTATGACCTCTAGTTCTAGAGCCAGCCATATCAAAATATCGATCCCTATCCACTCTATCATAACCATGAAGGAATTTAAAGACTGTCACCATATCCCCCCTCACTCTTCTAGCTTCGAGTGATGGTAAGTCTAATTCCCTCAGCCTCTCATCATAACTGAGATTGCGTATTTCTGGCACCAGTTTCGTGGCATGTCTTTGAACTTTTTCAAGCTTAGCTATGTGCTTTTTCAAGTGCGGATTCCAAAAGGGGGCTGCATATTCGAGTTTTGGCCTCACATAGGTTACATAAATATTTCTGAACATTTCCTTGTCCATGTGCCTGAAGGCTACCCTTACATTTGATAAGAATGCATATGCCGCCCTTACTATGCCATTCATATGTATTTCTGGAGACAAATCTGCCAGTATGTTTACTCCTAGATCTCTCTCATTTTCTGTCTATTGAAGTTGTACTCCAACCACCGAGTAGTCAAGCTTGGGCCTTCTTGCACTTGTACCCATTCTCATTACCTTACATTTTGAAGTGTGTGTGTGTGTGTGTGATTACCTAATTGTGGTTACCTAATTGTGTTTACGGGAAAGAGCCCAAAGCTCGTATCTTCCCGTCTCCTGATCGGTTCCATTTTAGACTTAGTCA
>JAXCGZ010010133.1:22500-30000 GCA_037179515.1 Halocaridina rubra | reverse complement strand
TTGCACGATATTCTATCTATTCTTAATCATTGATCCTGGATGTTGTATGGATATCTTTATGTATGGTTGCATGATATTTTGTCCACTCTAATAATTTATTTTGGATATTTTATGGGTATCTTTATGTATGGTTGCACAATGTTTTGTCTACTCTAATTATTGATCCTGGATGTTCTATGGATATTTTATTCATTGTTTGCACGATATTTTACCTGTTCTTAACTATTGATCCTACATGTTCTAAGGATATCTTTAGTTATGTTTGCACGGTATTCTATCTATTCTTAATTACTGATCTTGGATGTTTTATGAATATCTTTAGGTATGACCGCATTATATTCTATCTACCCTAATCATTTATCTTGGATATTTTGTGGATATCTTTATGTGTGTGTTTGCACGATATTCTAGCCACTTTGTTTATTGATCCTGGATATTCTATGGATATATTTAAGTATGATTGTACCATATTCAAACTATTCTTAATTATTGATTCTGGATATTCTATGGTTAGCTTTAAGTATGATTGCTCGATATTCTGTCTACTCTAAATATTGATCCTGGATATTCTATGGATATTTTTATGTATGATTGCACAATATTCTGTCATCTGTAATTATTGATCCTGGATATTCTATAGATATCTTTATGGATAATTGAACAATATTCTATCTACTCCCATTATTGAGTATAGATTTTCTATGGATATCTGAATGTATTGTTGCACGATATTCTGTCTACTCTAATTATTGATCCTGGATATTATATGGATATCTTTATGTATGATTGCTCGATGTTCTATCCGTACTTATTTAAATTGGATACTTTATGGATATCTTTGAATGCTTTGTTGTGGATAATACTGCTAGAAGACTATTTCCTTTTGTTTTACAATATGTAATAATATTTTTAACTTGTTTTGATTATTCCGTTTACATTTAGTAGTATTAAAAAAATCTTGTTTGTTGTTCTACTACCAAAAAAGATCTCAGTAATATCAATATTGGCGATTAAATAAACCTGCGAATTAGTATTATCTTGAGGTGGAAAGTTTGTTATTATTGCAGAAGTTGTTGACATTACTTTATGTAATTACATGGTGGCCTCTGTGGTCAGGTGGAATTGCACACGAGGTTGATTCGCCATGTCATTGGTTCGAGACCCGCCACGCTCTAAAGTTAGAAAGGGCCTTCACTCATGGTAACCGTAACACTGTCAATTCCAAAAGTCCATTCGAAAGAAGGCACCCTCCTAGTCCTTAATAGAAAAGGGAGTCCGTGGCGTGAAAACGCTTCATCACTATTTTTTTTTTTTTTATGAAACTACATAGTCAGCATTTCCTATCTTACTATGAATAATCAAGATACAAAAGTTCGTTTTAGGAAAAATATATAACTCAAAACAAACATTTATCTGAGGTTTGTTTTGTATTTACCCCTAAAACTCAACCTTTAGTAGTTTGCAGAAAGCGGTGTAACCTTCACCCTTGGAGAGAAACAAAACTGTTTTCACAAGTATTCCATTGTCAAAAAACGAACACCGAGACTTGACTCTGATTCATTGAGACGTGTGGTTGGCGGTGAAATATGAAGGAACTAAAAGAAAACTTTAGACAAAAATCGCACGGATTTTTTTTTCTTTTTTTTTTTGAACTGTTGCGACACTATCAGTGACGATATATAAAGGAGGAGGACAAGAAAAAGGAAGGTATTAAGGAGAGGTAGAAAAAAATCCAGCAACTGTGAATAATTTTAAACTACTGAGAGTGCATTATTATTATTATTATTATTATTATTATTATTATTATTATTATTATTATTATTATTATTATTATTATTATTATTATTATTATTATTATTATTATTTATCATATTATAGTTTTATTATTATTTTTAGCATTATTATTGCTAGTAGTAGTAGTAGTAGTAATAGTAGTAGTAGTAGTAGTAGTAGTAGTAGTAATTCATTTATTTGTGTAATATATAAAGCTATCCACAACTGGTAAATAGTAATTAGATTTTAGTAGCTTAATGCAAATTACAAGCTTCCTTGTCCAAATTAACTATTACATTACAGAGAAAAATGCTGCAAATTATTTTAGTTTTCGAGTGCCATTTCTTAGTCCTGTGGAAAAGGAAATTTATTTTTCCGTGTGTATGTAGCTCATATTCTTACTGATTGCTTTTTCTACTATGCAGCACTTGCTGTAGGTGACAAATACATCCGTGAGAAATATATCTCGCCTTTGTCTAGTAAGAATACGCTCTCTATTACCCTAGCGAAAACCTTGATATGTCTTGGAATAGTCACGTGACTCCATCCCGGCGTAAGCTATAATCTTTCCCCTCTCTCAGGTGATATTTTTCAAGGGCTTCTCTCCCCCCCCCCCTCTCCTTGATTTGGAATAATCAACCAGATTTATTGGGTGGTAGATTTGGGGTTGATTTTGGGGTCTTCACTCTCAAGTTTCTTAGAGGAGCTGATTTGGTCGGAGTGGTGTGTGGCCTCTCAGTGTATACAGAAACTTGTATGAGTTCTTGCGGGCACTGTAGATACAACTTGACTATCTTTTTTTTTTATCAGCTCCCATTTGGGAATTAAGGCTGGATGCCCTTCCTATCGCTCCGCTATGGGTTCGAATGTGAGTCCATTATTTTGTGAGTCGAGCATTCTACAGGCTACACTACGACGGTCCTAACAACTTGACTATATTAGTTCATCATATTTTCTAGAAGTCTAGATGATTTTTCTCGTTATTTTTTTTTCTATCATTGTACATATTGCGCAATTAAATGGACTTAGTTATATTTTGTGTTACATTTTCTTTTTCTTGAAATAATAGATTCTAGTAGAAAAAAATATATATCTAGATGAAATGAATATTGACATGTTTTCTGTTTTATGTGTTATTATTCATCCCCTTAATGGAAGTGGACACAGACAGGTTGGAGCTGGGGAATGATAGCTGGATGTCCTTCCTAACGCCCCGGCGAGGGCTCGAACACCGATCTGTCATTTCCCAAGCCGAGCATTCTACGGGTGACGCTATGTCGGTTCTCAGTCCTTATAAACTTATTATATTAAATAGTGGAGTACCTTTTTAATGCTTGGGAAACTTGATTAATCCTTTACGTTTGTAATTTCTGTGGGAAAATAATTCTTTTTAGAACAGAAAATTTTCGTAGGTAAATTTTACGTCTCGTACGTTATGGTTGAAACGAATCCTGGGAAACAGTATATGTGCGATGGTAATATAGTATAATCAGCCAATTTGATTCGTGTATTTTTATTCCAATAGTAAATAATCTCTCCTTCCTTTTTAATATGGAATGAAGTCATTACATTGGGAATTTATTTATTTATTTATTTATTTATTTATTTATTTATTTATTTATATTGCGACTTTGTAAAAGTAGTATGTGCGATTAACCTGTACTTATATAACCCTTTATATTTTTATTTTTTTTGTTTTATGTACTATTTTTATGCACCTTAGTAATTGAAAAATACTTAATATTTGTACTCTGCCTGCAAATTACAGATTAGTTATTATTATTATTATTATTATTATTATTATTATTATTATTATTATTATTATTATTATTATTATTTTTAATTTTTTTATTTTTATTATTATTATTATTATTATTATTATTATTATTATTATTATTATTATTATTATTATTATTATTATTATTATTATTATTATTATTATTATTATTATTATTATTATTATTGTAATTCATGCCTGCATGATATAATTATGTGCATTAAAATTAATTTGGAATTATATGGAAATTCAAATAAATTGATGAATGTTGGTCGGAGTTTATATATATATATATATATATATATATATATATATATATATATATATATATATATATATATATATATATATATATATATATATATATATATATATATATATATATATATATATATATATATATATATATATATATATATATATATTAATAATAACGCAATGTTTATCACATCTAACGTGTAAATCCAATTTTGAATTGATACTGTAGAATAACATGGCCAGATTGATTTCGAATCATTGAGGCAAGAATAGATAATAATGTTAGCCATGGAAATAGCAGTCTATGCCATCGTTAAATATCCGTTATATGTAGAATTACTTTCACCTGTTTTGACAGCTATTTTATTGCCTGTCCGCCATACGAGGATGGTGTAATAGGCCATGGATGTAATTCGTCAAGACATGTCGCTTGCGTTACAATATCAACTCTTTGCTCGTAATATAATGCACACACACACACACACACCGCGCGTTCAGTGACACACGGAATTGCTCCTCTTAAATTTTTAACTGTTTCGAGTGACTAAAGTGCTTAGTGGAAAACTTTACCATAATTTCCATAAATCTGAAATCCTGCAGAGTATTGTGAGTACAAAAACTAATATTTGTTGTAAGACGAGACTGTTCATATTAAAGGAAAAAAATTGAGAACTTTTTCGTGAGGAAGAGAGAGAAGCTGCCGTCCAGTTTCTGCCTTGAGGGAAATCTAGAAGAGTTGCCAGACGTGGAGCCATCACACCACATTACCTATTTTTTTGTGTAAACTGGGGAAAGCTCTTAAGCCGTTTTACCTGATCCTGTGGTTCTATATATTGTTAAAATCAGTATCCTTCCCATTTATATTAACTAGTTAGTTAGTTTGATACACGAAAAAATTGAATAATAAAAGAAAAAAAAATTACCAAATACCCACCTGTCAACAGTACTGAGTTAAGTTGCCAAGTAGTACAGCAGTCCTATTTTCTTCATTTTTTTTGCTTTTCTTTTAGCTTTCTCTTTTGCTATTTTGTTATTTTGTATATATATTGAGTTAAATGTAAAGTCTAAATCCCGTGATAACATATCTTGGTTAGCAAGTCAGTTTATCAGTTAGGAAGAATATATAACAGAAACAGGTGGGTGCCACCTCGAACACAAATTCGAATTTTCCTTCAGGTTTGACTTTTGTTTTTCTTTTTCTTTTTATACTTAAATTACCATGGTCAAGTTTTTAAGTTAAGATGTGTGTTACCAGAAAGGAGACAAACTGAGTCACTAAATAGCACTTATATGGAGATATAAAAATTCTGTGTGAAGGTAAATTAGAAGTTTTTCTCTTTTTTTTTTTTTTTCCTCTTTCTCGTCTTCTTTCTATATTCTGTGAGAGGGAGAACATAAAAATGAAGCCATCTCTGTCCCAAACCTCTCCCACCCATGGGTCGGGAGAAGGGGTAGTCATCAGAGGACTTAAACAGAGAATCAAGAAGTTAGAGGAAATGGTTACAAGCCTTGATGATAAAATTCGGAATATGGATGGAGAAATGAAAGAGAATGAAACACTCAGAGAACAAATAAGATCTTTGGAGGAAGCAAATAAAGCACAAGGGCAGGAGAGAAAGGAACTAGAAAAAAGAATAAAGAAGCTGGAAGGGGAAAAGAGTCAACTAGAATCTAGAATTTCTAAACAAGAAGATAAAAACAAACAGCTAAATGACAACCTAAAGGAATTAGATGTTAGTTCACTGCTCTCTTCTGAGAGAGACGAGATTGCTGCTTGGAATGTTCAGATTAAGGAAAACATTGAACAGTTCAGAAAAGAGTTCCAGGAGCTGAATATGGAAAATGATGCCATGAAAACGTCCTTTGCTGATGCACTAAAGGGGAATGTGGCAGTAAAAGAGGCTGTAAAGGTGGTGGCACTGGAAAACATACAAACAGTTGACTATAAAGAGACAGTAATCGAAAAAATGAAAGACGTTGTGATGGAAAGGGCAAACCCACTCATCAGACAGGCACTTGATAAGGAGAAGACAGTGGTAATCTCAGGCATAAGTGAATCCCAGGAGCCAACATGGCAGGGGAGACTTGAAGAAAATAAAGCTAACGTTGTAGACCTGATAAGAAAGCTTGGAGTAGTATGTGGTCCTGAGGATATTGTAAACATACACCAACTAGGTAAATATTCGAGGGAAGGAAAGCCGAGACCAACAAAAGTAACTTTTGAGAGAGGGGAGACATGTAGGGAAATATTGTTGAGAAAAAAAAGTCTAAAAGACCTTCAAGAATGCAAAGAAGTGTTCATTAGACGATACAGAACACAGGAAGAGATGGGAAAGATCAAAAACTTGTTGCAAGAGGCAAGAAGGTTAAATGATGAAAGAAATGAAGAAGAGAAGAAAAATTTTCGTTACAGAATATTTCCAGACAAAGGGGAGATAAAGAAGATAATGACAGAAGACCAGGGGATGGGGCCTCATTAAGATTGTTATACACAAATGCTGATGGATTAGCTGGTAAGGCAGTAGAATTAAAAGATAGGATTCACAACAGTAAGGCAGATATAGTAGCAATTACAGAGACTAAGTTGAGTGAGGACATAAACAGTGTCACAGTTTTTCCTAAGGGCTTCAGAATACTAAGGGTCGAAAGATCTGAGAGGACTGGTGGAGGGATAGCACTGCTCATAAGTGAGAGGATTCAAGTTGAAGAAATAAACTTGGCTATAGAAAGTGAGTTCAGGGAATTTCTTGTTGCTCGCATAAATACTGGGTCAGAGAGCATTATAATAACTGTTGTATACAACCCACCAAGGAACCAAAATAGGCTTGAAATTTATGAGGAAAGTCATATAGGTACGATTGAAGTCATAAACTCAGTTGTTAACATGGCGCGGGAGAAAAAATGTAGGATTTTGATTATGGGAGACTTTAATCATAAAGAGATAGATTGGATAAATCTTGACCCACACAGTGGTGAGGACTCATTTGGGGCAAGATTCCTAGATTGCGTACAAGGGAATTTCCTACACCAACATGTAATGGAACCAACAAGAGCCAGGGGTGGGGATGAGCCATCACTACTTGATCTGGTGTTCACAGATAATGTGTTGGATATTGAAAATATTGAGTATGAACCACCAATTGGAAAGAGTGACCACTGTGTGTTGTTGATGGAGTATATCATTGAAGACATTCTTCCTGAGAGTAGAGGCACTGAGGACATGAGGAGGAACTATCCGAAAGGAGATTACATCAATATGAATGAGCTTTTTGCAGTTATTGACTGGAGAACCTTATTTTACAACAAATCTGTACAAGAAATGTATGACATCTTTTGTGAGAAATATGGGAAGATAGTAGATTGCTGCATACCTGTCACCAAAGTAGGTGTAATTCATGCCAGAGAGAAATGGTTCGATAATGGGTGTAAAAGAGCTAAGGAGTGGAGAGACAAATGCTGGAAAAGGTATAGGAGGAGAAAAAACATAAATGCCTGGCAAACCTACAAAAGAGCAAGAAATGACTACCTAAGTAAAAGGAGAGAGGCAGAGAGAGATTATGAGAGGGACATCACCAGGAAGGCTAAAGAAAATCCCAAGCTTTTCCACAGCTTTATCAGAGGAAAACTGAAGGTAAAAGAACAGGTTTTAAGGCTAAAGAGAGCGGATGGAAGCATCACTGAGACGGACGAAG
>JAXCGZ010010133.1:0-17500 GCA_037179515.1 Halocaridina rubra | reverse complement strand
TCACAGGTCAAACAGAATTTTCAGCAGTGGAAATTTTAACTAATATGAATAGTGTTTGAGGAGACTGCATTATATCCCCATATTTCCTGTGTGTTATAATGGGACCTGGTGTAGCATAACTGGTAAAATGCTAGACTCAGGAGGTGATGGACCTGCCTTTGAGCCTGCTGCGGGGTGACAGGAAGGGCATCTAGCCTTAATTCCCCAGCCTTAACCCATCTGCGTCCACCTCCAAATGAAGACTAATAGTGTCACTTAAAAAAATACCGTTTAAGAGTTGATAGAAGTGATAAACGAGCAAATGGCTGGTAATTAAAAAATAAATATTTTTGGATAAACAGAGTTGTGCAGAACATTTAATATTTTTCAGTGGCGATTGGAGTTACAATTGCCTGTGGCTGAAAAGAAGGAGCGCCAATGTTCTGGAGTTTATGCTGGGTGAGTTAGTGTGAATATTCTTCATCACTGTTATATACTATTTCATCTCCAGAATTAGAGCTTATTTTGGGCAAATTTATGAAATTTAATTGCGTAATGGATAACAATAAACAGAAATAACACACCTCATAATAAACAGTTTGTTAATTAATAAAACCTTGAAATTATTCTCTGTTTGCTTCATAATTTTAGGATAGTGGTGGCCCAATATATTTTGCTTTGTTAATGGTAAAGCTTGCTTAACTGACTTAAAAAGCGCTTCTCCTCTACGTATTAATTCCAATGTATGATGTACATTGCAGTATTTATCTTGAATATCTCGTATTATCTCATATATATTTTTTTTAATATAATGTGATTACTGCACTAAGGGTTGTATCCAAGAGAGACCTTCGATGATCGACTTTGTGATGTTGATAAATTTGGTGACATGACTACATGGACAACGCAAGCAAGTAAGTAGATGGAAAGGGTCATCCATTTTTGCAGATCCCCAACACCATAACAAGAATGACAGTTACTTTCATACTTCGTGTAATAACTTGAGTCTCTATACATGCATTGGTATATCAGGCTTGGCCACACAATCTACTAGACTATGGAGATTACACTTTGCGACATGTGTTTTCTGCAGTTTTCTTTCTTGTATGATGGCAATGTGCATAGGGATGTTTTGATGAAGTGCGTGAGTTGTATTTGTATGTTAAAGACATCTGTCGTAACTTTTAGGATATTGAAGTTGTGTTATTTAGGGGCTGCTACAGGGGGATTAGTAGGGTGTGTGGGTGGGGGTGTATATGGGGGAGGCAGTAAGAAAAGGTTGCAATGATGGTTGAGGTAGGGGTTGTTTGCTGGGAATATTGATGATGTTGGAAGGATAAGCAGATTGGGGGATGTGATTGGGTCTGAAGGAGGGTGTATGGAGCATTCTTAGCAGATTCAAGTATTTGTGTAGTTGCTCACGTTATCTAATGTTGTGTAGGTGAAATGGGTCCAGTTTATGCATGAGTTGCAGAAAACCCTCAAGTGTATCAGTTCGAAGTGACGGGTGTGGACCATGTTGGACACATGTAGCTGGGTCATGGGGTGTTCTCAGTGTCTCCGGCTAGAAGGAGTCTTTTAGAAATGACCACTGGAGAGCCATTTCCCACTCTAGAAATTTTATTGTTGTTGTGCATGTTGCAATGAGAGATAAGGTATTCCCTGGACGAACAAATACTCTCCCAGGCTCTCAGGTGCCTGAGGGGCATGAGTTGTTAGTGGCAGTTAGGCCTCTTGCTGCGCTCTTCTTATTTGCATGGCGTTCTGTTTTGTTGGCAGCTCCGTAGGGTAGCCCAACAACACAGACACTGCCACTCCAGGCCCAGGTGTGACAATAAAGTGCCGTACCTTTCAAAAATTTAGTTGGGGAGTGACTTGATTTACTGCTATGGGGAGCCTGGATTGTAGCAGCTTTAGTGTCTAATTACATGTTTACGGCCTTAACCAAAGACTTTCTTTTAAGCTATATTGATGCAGCTTTATTATTTTTTTTTACATAGTCAGTGTTAATGAAATAAACATACTAACGTAGGTTTGAATTGTACCGTACATTTATAATAAATATGGCCGACTTATATGGCTTACTGAGCCACATAAGATATTCTTCACTTTAATTCGGGCCAAACCTTCTCTTCAAAAATGTCAAACTTACTTACATGATATGTTTAGCTACAGTAATTGTACATTTGCAATATTTAAATAAAATTAATAATGACCCACAGGCCAGCTTTATTTTTTATTTTACTTTTTTTATTTAGATATTACTCGTATACAGCTAATGTAACTGAAAATATTACGTAAGTAATTTTGAAATTTTTCAATAATTAAATGTGACATTTTTGAAGAGAACACGGAAGATCATAAACGTTGCACAGTATGTGATATATAAGAACAAAATACTTGGAAATATTAATTGAGAACTTGTTCACGTAATTTTGTGTGATATTGCAAACATTACTTCATTGCAGAATCATTAGTGGAAGAACCAACAACTTGCCCCATCATGGGTAACTATGCTGGAGAGCTCCCAGATGCTATTGGTATTTGTGCACAGTTATATTCTGACTGTGCTGACCCACAAATTATGTATTACACAGTCAGTGACTGTAGTAATATTACAGCTATATATGAACGTAAGTATTTCCTTTTGAAGGTAATGCATCATATCTTTGTAGCAAGTACAGGCTTGACTAACTGTATTATTTGATGTGAACATATAATTAACATCATTGTATCGTATTTTGTGAATTAATGCTCAGCAGTTGTTAATATTAGACTGTAAGATTGTTGATATATTACAATACTAATACATGCTTTGCAAACCTGTTTGCTTTAACTTGTTTATTGTAATAATTGAGTAATAATGCAGTAAAAATAGACTGTATTTTTACTAACATTTCGTGCTATAGATAAAGTAGTTTGAATGTAGATGAATGATCTGGAGCAGAAGGGTCCCTGTGTCGAAAGAAAGGAAATGCCTTCTTTTTCCAGGGGAGAGTTTGCCAGGCCCTACGAGTGAAGCTGGACCTTGGCTGCCTCCCGAGCAAAAGGTGAGCACAGGAGCTGTGCTTACCATCACGGAAGATGGTCGTAGACGTGGACGTCGGCAAGCTGAGGATGGAAGATTACGTGTAGCTAATGCACGCACAACCACTATATCTTGGCTTTGGGGATCAAGCACTACACCTGACACTACTACTACAACTTCAACCTCTGTAACTACTTCAGCTACAACAACTACATCTTCTCCTCCTCCTATAGTAGAATCAAACTGGCCAAGGCCACCACAGTTCAATCCTTCTTCTTCCATTGATAATCCTGCTTCTGCTAGGGACTATGATAGGAGATTTAATCCTGATCCATTTTTAGAAGACCCACCCCCTCGTCGCAATGATCCTCGTCCAGGACCACCTGCGTCGGAAGGGTATGATGCCATTGGGTTCTGGCCAAATAGCAGAGATCAACTTGAGTATCAATTTGGCAGAGACACTCCCGGGTCATCACAACAAGCAGGTCTTGGTATAATTAGGGAGATTCCATCTGAAGATGATACAAGTTCAGGAGTTCCAGGACGTGCAACATGGGTTCCAGGAGCACCTCCAGGTTTTAATTCTCAGCCTTCATCAACACACCAATCATTTTCCAGTGAACCTGAGTCTCAGAGGTCTCGTGAGAATGTTCCTTCATCTCTTGATCAACCCTTTGATTCAAGGGGTAACAGTGGTCGTCCATATCCATCTACATCTAGTACCACTCGCCAACCTCTCAAGCAAGGTATGCTGCAGGAAAGAGATGATGTGTTTGCTTGGGACAATAGACACAAATATCCACGAGGATACTGGCTAACATCAGATCCTCTATCAACCCATGCATATGAAGGATCTGTTAATGAAAATGATGAACACACATCTGACTCAGAGGATAAACTGTTTGGGAATGGAAATTCAAGGGTATCTCTTCATAGCATGACTGACAATGAACGAGTGCATGGGCCCCTTAGGGATTCTGATTCTTTATCTTGGGTATCTTGGCCTGAAAGGAATGTTGACCAAAAAAAGAAACCTTTCACTAGTTACTCCGCACAAAATACTTTAAGTGAATCTTTTGATGAAACCACTGTCTCCTTTGAGTCTTGGAGGCCTTCTCTTAAACCTTCTCACTCCTCTCATGATTTCACTCTAAATGATGAATCTAATCGCACTTTGCACACACGATTTGAAGTAGATTCCTCAAAGTTTGACAACCGTAGTGAGGTAAGAGACAGTCATTTACAGTCTGGGCATAGACATTTACCTGGGAGGGAATCTGGTGGGAGGGGATTCTGGTCATCTTCAGACTCAAACAGGGATGGGCACCTAAGGGACAATGTTGTTAATAGTTATAATGAGTCACAAGGTAGGAATTCTTTCAAACATCATTTAACTCGCGATGAAGACTATAGGAGACCGACTGATACAGCAAGAGTCTTGGACCGCAACAGATTTGAGTATGATCACTTAGACAGGGACACAGACAGATCCTTACACAGCGAGAGAAAACCAGTAGATTTGCATTTAATAAATAGTCATACTAAAAACAGGCAGGAAATAAAACCTCCAACACATGGAGATCCTCGAGATTTCAGAGAGAGCTTTAGCACCACCAGGCCTCGCCAAGAACCTGAAAGATCTGGATATGCCTCTTTGGGAAATTCCAAATCACCCTTAGGAAAGGGTCAACCATTTACTGATGCAAAAGGTACAGTTGGAACAGTTAGTTGTAAGGTATCTATATAAGTTACCTGCACATCATTGCACAAGACACCTGAATTAGTCAACGCAGCTACTCTTCAGAGGATTGGTTGTAGGTTGGGGGCTCTCTTTATCTGGTATTTTTAGTCCATACTGTAGTTTAGTTTATTTGTCGGCAGAGACAAACCTTATTCAAGTTACCTTGTATCAATATTTGTTTATGGTGTTTTTATCACAAAAAATTAGAGTTCTTGAAGAGCAATTATGTACGTAACAGTATCTTATTAATATAAAAGTGTTGGTTTTTCGGTTTGGCCACAATACTGCTATATCTTATGCATTTCATTTGTTATTATGTTCCAACATTTACATACTTATGCTTCATTTCTTCTTATTACTGCACATGAAAGGTTGACATTTCATGCATGGTCTCCAAATGTTAATCAATCTTCACCTATTTAAAATGTAAGCATTTTGTCAGCTCATTAACATATATATACTTACCCTCACATGCGTTCAGGAAAACCACATTGTCATTCCATTGCTTTCTGACATAGACTCTCTGGTATGCTTTAATGGTTCATTGATGTATGTATATATAAGATTGAGTTTGCTTGATTGTCTATACAGTTCTTGTTATAGTTGTAGAAATATACTCCTCAATATTAAAGTCACTTCATTGCTTCTGTAGATGTTGCAAAAGGTACCTAAATATATTTAACACTTAGTGTTGATTTTTTAAGTATTTATCAAAGCTGAAAAAAATATTGAATTTATATTTTGAAAAAGAGCAGTAAAAATATTGCATGTTCAGCTGCATTGAAAAAACTCAAGAATTTAAATTTATTTTACATGAGCTTTTACATGAGAATCATCTTATAATTTCTGAAGACGTTCAAGTTAAATATATATATATTTTTTTTTCACGAGAGACTATATCCTAGTGAAGTTTGCAGGGCAGCCACAACCTCAAAATAGAATTAAAGTAAATGTCAAAATTTTTAATAGATACTCTTATATATATTTTCAATATTCTGCACTGTAGTAATGACAAGGAAAAATTGTTGTTATTATAGGTTAGTTTTTTACTTAAGTTTCACTTCTTATAAACTGTATCAAGAATGCAAAGTCTTAGATTCTTAAAAAATCAAAAGGAATAATTCTTTTGCAAATGCTTTATAAATAACCACATTTGCTTGCTGTCAAGTATTCTGTTAAATATTCTGCTTTTTATTGTTATTACTATATAGCATGATTTATATAAAAGCACTGGACCATTCAGTTATCGAAAATGGTGCATGCGCAAACTTATCTGAGTGTGAGTGTGTATTTACTAAAATATGTTCATTAGAAAGGATTTCATGTTCTTAGGTCCCTATCTCTTGCTCTGTTTTTTTCTTTTCGTTATTTGTTAGCACTTATCATATACTGTATTTCCTTAAAATTATGAATGCATTTATGTATGTGTTCTGTATTTGACGGGAGGGGTAAAAAATTCCTTTCCTCGTTCCCCTGCATGTCATAAAAGTCGGCTAATTTGGGTGGAGATAAGGGAATGGGAATCTCCTCCTCCGTATTTTCCTCCAACCAAAAGTAAGTTTTTGCTTTGACTCAGCCACCCCTCTTATAAGGGGACTTATGGCTTTTATATATAGATAGATATATTTGACTTTATATGAAGGCATAAATATGTCTTAAGTTATTAAACTGGAGATTTTTATTTGTATGAAAAATAGGAGTCTCCAAGCATTGAAAACGTAAATATGAGGTCTGTATTACTTAAATTATCACATAATTATCATTTTAGATATTAATGTTGTTAATTATTTATTTAGAATTATTTTGAGTTTTATATATGTGAGATTGGATATATGTTTGGTAGGAGGAGGATGGATGTATTGGCATTGTGTGAGACGAAGATGATAGGAAAAGGAGCAGTGGCATTTAGTGATGTGACAGATAGGGTGTCAGGGGTTGAAAGGGGGAGAGCAAGAGAATGTGTGGCATTATTGCTGAGTGAATGGATGGTAAATAAGGTAGTGGAATGGAAAGAAGTGTCATCTAGGCTGATGTGGGTGAGGGCTAGGATAGGTAGGGATTGTTGGGCTTTTGTTAGTTCGTATGGGCCAGGATGTGATAGAAGTGAGGAAGAGCGGGATGAATTCTGGAATGAGTTAACTAGGTGTGTGGATGGTCTGAGTAGAAGGAACTATGTAGTTGTGTTGGGTGACTTGTATGCCAGAGTGGGTGATGGAGAGGTAGAAGGTGTTGTAGGAAAGTATGGGGTACCAGGTGGGAATGAGAGTGGCGAGAGACTGTTAGATAAGTGTGTTTAGCAAGAGTTGGTGATAGGTAATAGTTTTTTCAAGAAGAAGTTAATAAATAAGTATACATGGATGAGAGTGGCAAATGGAAGAGTGAAAGAAAGAGCACTGATGGATTATGTGTTGGTAGCAAAGAGCATGATTGGTAGAGTAAAAGATGTGCATGGATTTAGGGGTGTGGCGGCTGGGATGTCGGATTATTTTTTGGTTGAAGCAAAAGTGGTAGTAGCAAAAGAGTGGGGAAATAGAGTGGGGGGATGCTGAAGGGAAATGGTGAAGGTGGAAGAGTTGAAAAAGCCAGAGAAGAGACAGGAATATCAGGACTGGTTGAAAGTGGCATATGACAGGGTGAAAGAAAGAGAAGTTGGGGAGTTAGTGGAGGAATGGGGGTTGATGAAAGAATGTTTTGTGGGACATGCAAGTGATGTATGTAGAAAGAGGTTTGTTGGAGGTGGCATGAGGAGGGGCAGCGAGTGGTGGAATGAAGGGGTGAATATGAAGGTGGAAGAGAAAAAAGAGGGCTTTTGAGGAATGGCTGCAGTGTAAAAGTTGGGAGAAGTATGAATGATATAGGGAGAAAAATGTGGAAACCAAGCGGAAGGTAGAGGAAGCGAAGAGGTTGGCAAATGTTAGGTGGTGGCAGGATTTTAGTAGGTCATATGAGGAGAATAAAAAGAAGTTTTGGAAAGAAGTGAAGAGAGTAAGGAAGGGCAGATCGAGGATGTAAGAGACAGTGAAAGATGTGAATGGACAGATGTTAAGATGGAACGATGCAAGGAAAAGATGGGCAAAATATTTTGAGTGCTTGCTGAATGTTGAGGAAGATAGAGAGGCAGCTATAGTGGCAGTGGGGGTTGTTCAAGTGCCAGTAATGGGAGATGAAAATGAGAGAGATTGCAAGAGAGGAGGTGAAAAGGGCATTGTATGAGGTGAAAGCAGGTAAAGCACCTGGAATGGATGGTGTGAGAGCAGAGATGTTGAAAGAAGGGTGTGTGACTGCATTGGAATGGATAGAGAGAGTGTTTAATATATGCTTCATGTTGTCAGTGGTGCCAGTGGAATGGGTGATTGCTTGTATAGTGCCTCTATACAGAGGTAAGGGAGATGTGTATGAATGCAGAAATTTTAGGGGTATAAGTTTGTTGAGTGTGGTAGGAAAAGTGTATGGTAGGATACTGGTTAATAGGATTAGGGATAAGACAGAAAATGTGATTGCAGAGGTGCAGAGTGGTTTTAGGAGAGGTAGAGGTTGTATAGATCAGATTTTTATAGTTAGGCAGTTATGTGAGAAATATTTAGCAAAGGGTAAGGATGTGTATTTTGCATTTTTGGACCTGGAGAAAGCGTATGATAAAGTTGATAGAGAGGCACTGTGGAATATTTTGAGATTATATGGAATTAATGGTTAATTGTTGCATGTAGTGAAGAGCTTGTATGAGGGCAGTAGAGCTTGTGTTAGGGTAGGGAATGAAGTGAGTGAGTGGTTTCCAGTGAGTGTGTGACTGAGACAGGGATGTGTGATGTCACCATGGCTGTTCAATTTGTATATTGATGGAGTCGTAAGAGAGGTGAATGAGCGATGGGTATTCGAGGTTTGAGAATGGTAGATGGGGATGATAACGAGTGGGAGCTGAGTCAGTTGCTGTTTGCAGATGATACTGTGGTGGCGGCAGATTCAGAGGAGAAGCTGTGTCAGAATTTGGAATGGTGTGTGAGAGAAGGAAGTTGCGAGTGACTGTGGGAAAGAGTAAGATTATGAGGTGTACAAGAAATGAGGATGTTGCTGGATTGAATGTTATGTTGAATGGAGAGACACTTGAGGAAGCTGATCAGTTTAAGTATTTAGGCTCGGTTATGGCTGCAAATGGTGGAGTGGAAGCAGAGTGTGTCACAGAGTGAATGAAGGATGTAAAGTGTTGGGCGCGTTGAAAGGAGTGATGAAGAATAGAGGTTTGGAAATGAATGTTAAGAAAGTTTTGCATGAGAAAGTGGTTGTACCAACTGTGATGTATGGATCAGGGTTATGGGGTATGAAAGTAAGTGAGAGACGGAAATTACATGTGTTTGAGATGAAATGCCTGAGGAGTATGATTAGTGTATCTCGGTTGGATAGGGTTAGGAATGAAGTGGTGAGAACAAGAACGGGTGTGAGGAGAGAAATTGCAGCCAGAGTAGATATGAATGTTCTGAGATGGTTTGGCAATGTGGAAAGGATGGATGATGATAGACTGCTGAAAAAGGTGATGAATGCGAGAGTTGATGGGAGAAATGCTAGAGGGAGGCCTAGGTTTGGGTGGATGGATGGAGTAAGGAGAGCCCTGAATGATAGGAGGATGGATGTGAGAGAAGCAATCGAGCGTGCTAGGAATAGGAATGAGTGGCGAGCGATTGTGACGCAGCTCTGATGGGCATCTGCTGTTTCCACGGGGCTGCATCTCACAGAGGTAGCCCTGTGGTAGGGGCAGTAGGGGAGTTGGCAGTTGTGAAGCGACACAGGTTGTGGAAGATCCGGGAGGATGGGCTGTGGCACTCCAGCAGTGCCATTTGATCAGTCGCTAGCTCCCTCGTTATTGCCCATAGAGCAAAGTAATCCTCTTATTGTTTTCTTTTTTGATGTCGGCTACCTCCTAATTAAAGTGGGAAACAGCCAAAGTAGATAGATAGATAGAGTAGTAATATAGTTTAGAGGAAAATTTGTAATCTGTAAACAATGTTTTCTCATTAGCTCTGCAGTTAAGCCATTATGTATATAGTGTACATGGTTTTAAATACAAACTAATCTTAGTTTTGCGTCAAAGAGGCTGTTTTCGACCATTGAGAAAGATTGATTTTCATCATAGAATACGCTATTAAAATAAATAGCTTTGGAGGTCATTATATCATATCATAGGTGCAGTAAAAATCATAATTATTATTTTATTTTTATAAAAAAATATACTTGATGCCATAACCTGCAGAAGCTAAGTATTTACCTAACTGTGCTCATGGGAAAGAGCCCTATGCTCGTAACTCCCCTTGTAAAGTAATTCCAGAATTAGGCATCAAGGTTTATCCTCACTTATATTTGTAATAATTTTGCAGACCAAAAAGAAATTCCATAAGAAATGTTTCCTCTTAGATAACTTAGGACATGCATGGTGCATAGAGGTAGGATTATTTTGTGTCCAGCCTTAGAATATCCAAAAAGTAATTCCGCACAATTTTTAAGTTAAATTTCCTTTGTAGTTAAGTTCTTAAGTCCTAAACATTTCTCGTGTTACCCTTTCCATACACCTGTGTCTCACCTTTGCATCATATCATGCTCATTTATTAGTTAAAGTATGACAAATAATTACTTTTATCTTTGTAATGTGTGGCACTACACTTTTCCTGTATGATTTGTAGGAAAAAATAGTGAAACTTTGAATTAGTTGATTTGTTTTTACTATAGAAGATAATTTGGATGACAACTTTTCAGAGAGAGAATATCAGTGTTTAGGACAGTGGGAAGAGGAAGGGAGAGTATATGCTCTCACTTTCCGAAGAGACGTTCGTACGTATGAGTGTTTTGTAGGCGTAATCAAACCAAATGGTGTGGTTTTTATTAAAGAAGCAGGTGCTGTCTGCTCTAGAGGAGTTCAACCTGAAGTATTAGGAATGAAGCTCCATAGAAAAGGTGAGTGAAGTTTATTCCTTCTTGACTTTGCTAGCATAATAATTTTCAATTACTTAAAAAAATAGAAATTCTTCTTCTCGCACTCATTGGAGATGTTTTTTCTTCTAGCTAAGAACCACATTTCAATTAGGCTAGCGGAGTGGCCAGACCCATGAGAAAAAATGGGAAATAGCAGGAAGCCACATACCTTACAAATACTCACTTCTCTCAATTGTTTTCTGGCAAGGAGAGTATCCCTTATCATTCTTATTTGCATCCTATGACTGAAAGAATATACAGGTGTGGAATTTTGTCAGCCCCATTTCCATTTATGTCCCTCTTAGTCGTTGACATCTATGACATTTTAATGATGCTATTGTAGAATTCAATTCTCTTCCAACACCGAAGACATAATCATATATTTTGTAAGAGTATGAAACAACTGTGTGTTAGAAGTAGTATATAATGAAATTTAGAACATGTGTTTTTTAAAATATAGGTTTTTACTCAAGAAAAAGTAGATCAGTGTATCTGTTGAATAGTTTTTCATATTATATGAGATTGCTATCTAAGGAGCTAAATATACTAAGCCACTCATAGATCATGTTCTCTTCCTCTCTTAATTTGCAATTTCTTCATGTTTTTCTTGGGGGGGGGGAACAAGAATACAGGCTTCATGTTATCATGTAGTAAAATTAACTGAATGGGGTGGAGCAAAGGGAATGTAAATCTCCTTTGTAGATGCCTCCCGTGATAAGCATACGAAGGAATTCTGTAGGAAATCTCCAACTGGAACCTTAGTAAATTTTTCTTACCCTTTCTTCTTATTTATTGGATTATTGCCTTCATATGGGGCACGTAATACTAAACAGTGAGCTGTCAAAACTACATAATGCTTGAAAATGTGTTTGGAATTTTCCAGCTTTAAAACTTTAAAATCTCAGTAGCCACTCATATTTATTTTGATTTTGTTAATTGTAACATCAAACTAACCTGAGTGGCTACTGAGATATAAAAATTCTAAAGTTGAGAAATTTTAAAAGCATTTTCTGGCATTTTGTAGTTTTGACACTTAGCTCAGTACAGAACTAGTCACCTCATAGGTAATAGTAGTAGTAAGTTTCCCATGTTTCTAAATATTGTGAAAGCAATACAACACAATTTACTAATTAATTTGTAAAATTGTTTTATAATTGGGTTTAAATATTCAGGCAGTAAAGGGCTTAAAATAAATAGTTGCTAATATGCACGAGCACATAATAGAGGAGAATGAAGTCTCATAATAATATTTCAGGTAATATAAGTACATATAACTATTGGAAGTCGATATAACATCTACTATATTTAACAGAGTTCACTGACAAGTTTTTTGCATATAGAGAAGAAAGTATTGCAATCTTGTCTTTATTTGCTACTGTATACGATTCATACCTTGTGAATACAATTTCTGTGCATTGGCACTAATGTCTGTAAAAATCTGCTATAGAAAGGCTAGCTGTAACTGTCTTTGAGCTCTGAAGCAGTTAGTTACACATGTTTTTAGTAAGAATGTTCAAACTTGTAGTTTCCATACCAAGAGCCTTTCTGTTTCAGGAGAAGCGTGTCCAGAACCCTCGACATCATCGCAAGCTAGTCAGAGCTATCAAAGAGAAGAGAGCAGAACTCGAATTACGCCGCCACCTTGGCTGCAAACGACTAGACCTTGGAAACCAATTACAGGTGAGTCTGGGGTACAGTACTGATACAGTAGTCTTTGCGTAATGCATCTTCTTCATTGTATGAAGTTCAGTACTTATAGTTTCACAGGACCATTGATAGAAACTCCATTAACAGTGGGAAATGACAGTCATGGATGGAGACTGTATATCCCTCATTATGGGTTACTGAATTGAAATGTTGTTTACTCAGAGGAGTTGAAAATTTTATTTTTTTCACTGATACAATGATAACCCATTGTGTCAAGCATATACAAAATATGAGATCATGTATTAACAAGTAAGCTGTGTTAGTATAATTCTTAAATATACTTTGCTGGCATTATTGACACATCAGTGTAGATTATAATAATTTCTTTGACTTAATTGTGGTGCTTATTTATTGATTCCAAAATATATTGCGGATGAGGATTTCTTTTGTAGAAGTAAATTAACTATTATAGTAAAATGGTTATACCCTGTGAATATATGCATACCTTGTGAATATATGTATTGGAAATGGCTGAAGTTGTTTGTAAAGCTGTATCAGTAGTGTAATATATTTGTATTCTTTAATCCGCCATTTGGTATTTAATTTATGCATAAGCTTCTCTTTCATAGTTGAATGGGGACTTTAGACCCATTAAGGTAAAAATAAAGTTAAAATCCTATATTTCAAGGTTAAAATGAGCAGAAACTTTCTTTATATATAACTTACATCCTATATAGAAATCTTACCTATGCCTATCCTTTAACTACGACAGTATATCGTATACATTTCCTTTTTACTCATTGTCTTGTTGTTTCATACCTGTATAGTTTGCAAAGGACAATATCTTGAACAGTCTTATAAGGGTTATGTTATCCTCTATATTGCTATCATACACCTTCAATGTTTCAACTGTGAGCTGTTTTTAGTGTTCATTTGAATTTCCTCTGATTCATATATTGTAAGTGAAACTATGGAAGAAGAGTAAGCACACAGTAAAAATGTGCAATAGTTTTGCTATTTCTTTATGTATTATAAGCTTACCTCTCTCTCTTTACATGCTGCTTCTATGTAGACAAAACGTTAGTAGTCTGTAAGGTAGGTAAAAAGTGTTTTCATCAAAGAGGTAAACACAATTATTTGGAGGACAGACTTCCTCCTTTCCTTCAGAGACTAAATGGGAGAGTAAAGCCTAAATTGAATCGGGGTGCAAGGAGCGAAGAACGTGGTCATCGTTATTCAAGCAGTTCTCATGTGAATGATATAAATTCTGTTGATAAAGTACAGAGAAACAGACTTAAAAACATCTGGGACTTTGCAAAGAGATTTTCTCAGAAGCGACAAAAGAGAAATACAGGCACTGATAGCATTTTGGAAGCATTACATAGTTCTCATAAGAGTATTGAAGATGACTTCCTTTCATCTGAATATGCAACGCTCTTTCCTTATAGTAGGCCAGGATCCTCAGTTTTAATTAGGAATGATGAATATGAACAAGGTAATGAGAAAAAGTCTAGCAATAGGTTATTGTATAGATCTGTTCGTGATACCCATGCTGATAAACCTTTATCAAGTGATATTCATGGTGGTGATGAAGAGGAATTTCAGATTCATCATGACATTCAGTACAAGGAACTTATTAGTCAGAATGCAGATCATGAGAACCATGAAAACCATGAAAACTATGATGGGAGCTATGAAGATGAAGAGCACAACAGAAGTGACAACCACGATAAAGAACATGAAAGTTATGGGAGTAAACCTGGGGAAGCTGTGATTCATAATGAACACCGTGATGGCCACTCTGGAAAATATGAACTCTCTCAGCAGGTATATTTTGGAGATGACAAGATTCGATATGAGGAAAATGACCATCACAGTGATCACCATGAGAGAAAAGAGAATTATGAGGAATTCATGGACAAAGTCCAGTACGAAAAACATAATGGTCATAACCACCAGGAAGATGATGATCATACCCATGAAGAATATGATGATCATGATAGTCAAGTTGGTCATCACCAAGAAGAAAACCATCATAATGATGACAAGGCAGATGATGATCATCACCACAAAGAGTCTGATCATCGTAATGGACAAGTTAGTCATCCCCAGGAAGAAGACAGTCTTCACGATAATAACCAGGAGAAATATGATCATCACAGCACTTTCCACAGAAGACGTGAGATCAACAAGGACCATCATAGTGAGGCTCATCACCTTGAAGTACGCAGTAATTACAATGTGCAAGAATACGGGAATGATGATTATTCCCATGAAAAACATGATCAACACAATGATTCCCATATAACACACGATGACCAACCAGAAAAACGTATGTATCATGATGACCATCTTGAAGATCATGAGACTCATAATGAACACCTTGAAGAATATGAGTATCATAATAACCAAGAACACGAGAAGCATGATGATCATCATGAAAATGGAAATCATGAAGACCACCATGAAGAACACAAGATTCATGATAATTACCATATAAAACACGAGCATCATGGTGACCAAGGACATGAACATCATAATATCCACCATGAAGAACACGAGAGGAATGACAACCACCAGGAAAAACATCATGATCATGATGGCCCCCACGATGATAATAAAAATCATGATTACCACCATGAACATGAAAATCACCATGTACAAAATGAAGATCATGATAATCACTTTGAAAAACATGAAAATCATAATGAACACCACGAAAAACATGAAAATCATAACGACCACCACGGAAACAATAGAAATCATGATGACCACCATAGAGAACACGAGAATCATGATGACTTCCATAAAGAACCTCAGCAGCTTGATGACTACCATGAAGAACATAAAAATCATGACCATGAGAGTCATGATGAGGATCGTGAGGAGTATGAGAATCATGATTACCACATTGAAGAACACGTAGATCATGAAGAAAGCAAAAGTGATGATGAACACCTTGAACAATTTGAGAACTATGATGCCCATCCTGAAGAAAATCAGAATCATAATGATGACCATAAAGATGTTGAGCATCATGTTGACCATGATGATCATGACAACCATCATGGAGAACAAGTGAATCATGATGACCACCACGAAGAACATGAGAATCATGATGACTACATTGAAGGACATGAGAATCATGATAATCACAATAAAGAACTTGAGAATCATGATGATCACCACGAAGAACATGAGAATCATGATGACCACCATGAAGAACATAAGACTCATTATGACCAACATGAAGATCATGAGCTTCATGATGACCACCATGAAGAACAAGAAAATCATAATGACCACCTTGAAGAACATCATGATGACTACCATGAACATGAGCCTCATAATGACCACCATGAAGAACAAGAGAATCATGAAGACCACCATGAACATGAGAATCATGATGATCACCATGAAGAACACGAGACTCATGATAATCACCATAAAGAACATGAGAATCATGATGACCACTATGAAGAACAAGAGAACCATGATGACCACTATGAAGAACACGAGAATTATGACAACCACTATGAAGAACACGAGATCCATGACAACCACCATGAGGAAAATGAAAATCATGACAACCACGATCAAGTACATAAATCTCATGATGACCGCCATAAAGAGCATGAGAATCATAAGGACATGCATAAAGAACACAGGAATCATGAGCACCATCATGAAGAACATAGTAATACAGATGATTATAAAGAACACAGTAATCATAATAACCACCATGAAAAACATGATCACAATAACCAACATGATCATGGACATCACAATGAACACCATGAAGAACATGAGACTCTTCATGACCATCACATAAAAGAAAAAAGTCATGAAAACAACCATGAACATGATAATTATGATGACCACCATGAACGCGATAATTATGATGACCATCATGAAGAGCTCGATAATCATGGTGCCCACTCTGAAGAACATGATAATCATGGTGACTACCATGAAGAACACATGAATCACAGTGACCATGAAGAACATAAGAATCATAATGGCTACCATGAAGAGCAAAAGAATCGCAGTGACTACCATGAAGAGCAAGAAAATCACAATGGTCACCATGAAGAGTACAAGAACCATGGTGACCACCATGAAGAACACGAAAATCATGGTGATTATCACGAAGAGCACGAGAATCATGGTGATCGCCATAAAGAAAACAATAATAATGGTGATCACAAAGAAAAATATAAGAATCATGTTGACCAGCATGAAGAACATGATGATCATGATAACCACCATGAAGAGCAAGAGAATCATGATAACCACCATGAAGAACATGAGGATCAAGATAATCACCATGAGGAACAAGAGAATCATGATGACCACCACGAAGAACAAAAGGGTTACGATGAAAACCATGGAGAACATGAGCATCATGATAACCACCCAAAAATTCATGAGAATCATGATTATCACCCTGAAGGAAAGAGGAAACATGATGACCACAAAGAAGAACAAGATAATTATAATATTGACCATACTGATGCAGAATTTCATGGTCATCACCATGAACATGAAGTAATTCATAATGCAAGGACACATGATGATCGTAAAGAAGATAGAAAAGGTAGAGTCTATGATGGTCACAAAGAACTTAATGACCAATACCTAGGACAGGTTGAGCGAACAAATAGGAAATATGGTGACCTCTCCGTGACCCAGGAGAGTGCTACAGTTAAAGATTCTCTTCCACTCATGTCACATAGTGAGGAACTACCTAAATATCTTCAACTGTCTGGCAAGAGAATTGTTAATCTTATGGAAACTAATCTTCACAATAACCATCCAACAAGATCATACAGCTTACAGTTAGCTGATAAAGATGAAAGCAAGTCACATCAAGCATATAGCGAAGAACACCCTAAGACTGCGGCATTGAAAGATAACGAAATGCACATCATTATTCGAAGTGATGTTCACAATGAAACTCACGAGCATACTTTTATTGACAATAGCATAAATAATAATTGCAGTGATTTGTATGATATTGAAAATACAAGTTTAGTGGAGAATATGACTGATTTTGCCTTAGTTAATTGCTCTGGTGAGTGGATGGATGATAACAGGACAGCAGAATTAGAAATCCCTACAACTACAGAGGATAGTGACATTCCAAA